>JAQPPZ010007830.1:0-164417 GCA_028583015.1 Wollemia nobilis | reverse complement strand
TCTTACAATTCATTGAAGTTTTTAATGAAATAATATCTAGGATTATTCAAATCTAAAGCTTTACCTTTTTGAAAATCATACTCGTTATCTTCCTAAAATAAATTATGAAATTTATCATTTCTTCTATGCACTCTTCAGATTCAAAAACATTTAAGCTATAATCTTCTTCAGATTCATTTTCAACCACTTTTGGTGGGTCACTATTTGAAACACATTGACTTTCTTGATCATCTACTTTAATTGTTTCATTCAACTCTATGAAAAAACTAACCTATCACATGTTTCCACACTAGTTAGATCTAAGATTCCTCCATCATCTGAAGACTCATGCATTTCTACATTTTGATAGGCTTTATTACTTACATTGGACATCATTTGATTGGAGGGTACCAAATTAGATGATTGGAATTGGTTTGAATCCATAAGTCCTAAAGAATTGTTTAACATGAGAGAAAAATGTGTATCATGACTCATAGGTGGTATCTGATTTGAAACTTTAGGGTTAAGTAATGATAATTTACCCACATCAACTCCTTTTAAAATCCACCATTTTTCTATAATTATTGCCTCACTATAGGCTCTAGATAAGGATGGATTTCTAAGATGTTTCCCTAGGAGTGCAAAAGTAAATGGGTCTAAAGCTTCCAAGTATACTTGAATGACTTCTAAAATAATGTAATGTATCTCCATTTTGATATACAACCTATGGAACCTATCATTAAATTGACTCATGGATTTATCAATTTTTTTATAGATAAAGGAAAACTGATTTGATATCATATCCGTGTCAACCAATTCTCCAAAATGTTCAAGAAATGTTGCTTCTAGTTTATCCCAAGAAGTGGTAGAACCTACAGGTAAATTAATAGGCCAATTATGATCAAATTCATCCAATGGGTCTAAAGCTTCCAAATATACTTGAATGACTTCTTCTTCTAAAATGATGTAATGTGTCTCCATATTGGTATACAACCTATGAAACCTATAATTAAATTGACTCATGGATTCATAAAGTTTTTTTATAGATAGAGGAAAACTGATTTGATATCATATTTGTGTCAACCAATTCTCTAAAATGTTCAAGAAATGTTGCTTCTATTTGATCCCAAGAAGTGGTAGAACCTGTAGGTAAATTAATAAACCAATTATGATCAAATTAATCTAATGTGTATGGAAACATTCTACAGATAACATCTTCATGCATAATTTGAAAGTGAAACATAATGTTTTTATATGCCTAAATATGTTCCTCAATTGTAATCATTCCATCATGCTTATAATGGGGTAAATAATTTTCTACCATTGAACTAGTTTTAACATGCAAAACTATGTATGAAAAATTCTGAACAATTTTATCATAACCATATTTTCGAGTTTATAACAATTCAAAATTAATAATAAAAAACATTTCAAACTTTTTTTTAAGTGGAATTTGAACAACTTCAAATAATGAAAATAAAATGTTTACCTTTCAAGCCCTCCTAGCGCCAATTCTATCGAGTAGAAATTTTACCTAATTACAAAATCACCATCACAATCAGGATTTTAAAATAAAAACCCTCTCTTAAAAATAAATAGAAATTTCTCCAAGGTTCCTTTCACTTAATGTGCTTGTATGTTATGAAAATGTGTCAAATAAGTGCTTAGAATACCTTAGTGATTTGCAAGCAACTGTTAACAAGGGGCCTAGTTTTTAGGTATTTTGATTTAAAATCATTAGATGCAATCCTTAATGAAATTCACTTTCCTAATATTGATATTAATAATTAAATTTGCTTTAAATTCAACTTCATGCAATGCAAATTTAATTAAAACCTCAAAATAACCTTTTAATTAAATAATGCTCAAAACTTTAGATTAAAACTTGCATAAATCATTTTGAACATTTTAATTAAAATTAATGTTTATTTCCACAAATAAAAACTTACGTAAAATTAAAATGGTAAATAAACATGAACCCTAATTATAAATTTTAAAACTTTATAATATTGAATTAGGGTTTATGAAATATTCAAATTAAGAACTTTTGTGCTTATTTCCTCAAAAAATAAATTTACGTAAATTTCAAATAGCAAATAAACATGAACCCTAATTATAAAGTTTAAAACTTTATAATATTGAATTAGGGTTTATGAAACATTTCAATTAAAATTTAATGTTTATTCCTCCAAATATAAATTTATGTAATATTTGAATGGTGAATAAACATGAACCCTAATTATAAAGTTTTAAAACTTTATAATATTGAATTAGGGTTTATGATCCGAACTTTGAAATTTTAAAATAAAATAAAAATATTAAGGTAGGAAAATAAATTGAAATTGAAAATTTAGACTGCAGATTACAAAAATAAAATAGAAGCTTTCTAGATTTTAAACTCAATTTAAACTGACCAACCTTAACACAATCTAGCTATAAATTGAGTGCTATCTTATGAGGACTCTTAACCACATAAAACATATCAAATCATTTAATATTTTAAAATACCATCGACATGCACATTTTAATAAAATGAAACTTGATACATTATTAAAAATCTTACAAATAATTCTTTCCAAAAATTCTCTGCACTTCACTGTGTGATCTCCTGTGTAATCTGCCTTTGCTCTTCCTTTGTTATTTCCTTACTCCTCTTTAATATGTCTCCTCTCTACAAAGTGTCTGACCCTTTTTCTTGGTTTCCAATGGCCTATTTATAATTTAACATTATGTTCATTCATTATGTTCTATAGTTTAAAATGGATTTTATAACCATATTATTCTCTTTGCTTTTCGCTCCTTTGTTCATTCATTCCGTTCTACAATTTATATTGAAAACCTGCAAAACCAACACAATTTTTTTTATAATAATGTACTTTAAATATTTTAATTAAAATATTTACAATACACTTTGAAATAAAAACATTCAAAATGAACTTTAAATATTTTAATTAAACTTTAAAATGAATGATTTAAAACATTAAAATTATGTACTTTAAATATTTTAATTAAAACATTTACAATACACTTTGAAATAAAAACATTCAAAATGAACTTTAAATATTTTAATTAAACATTAAAATGAATGATTTAAAACATTAAAATTATACTCTAAAGTATTTTATTAAATGAATTTAAATAATTTATTTCAAATATTAATATTAAAAATTTTTAAAATTAAAATATTTAAAATCACACTTATGAAGTTTTAAAATTTTCAAAAGAGGCCCAAAAAAATATGAAATAAAGCAAAGAAAGGTTTTATTTTTAATCAAACAATCAAGATCATGGAAACCAAAATATTAAAATCTTAAAATTTTCAGTGGGTCCCCAATTTTGGGGAAGTTTTGAAGAGGTCACAACAACTACAAGATGGGTTTGATTACTCAAACTATGGAGTTCGACTCTATTGAAATTCATATTACATCCAATATTTTTTGAAAAATAGAATGGATAGTATCACAACTAGTTTTTCTAAAATACAAATATTCTCTTTATTAGCATTTTGCATACCCATCATACACATATCAATAAAAATTCCTAGGATCACACATGCATATTCATTCATCCATTATTTGCATTATCTATGAGTTTATCATCCATTAACATTCATTGTGTTCATTACTGTAACAACCCCAATTGTTACTACTCAACCACTCAATTTTTTTTTTTATGTTCATATATCTTTCATGAGGCAAGGAACATAATCATGATCTAAGGTAGAACCATTCCAACTGGATTGTAAGTTATCAAGGAAAATAGCATCAAGAGATATTAAGACTTGATTAGAGTTACTCTTGATAATAAGTGATCAACTTCTACGAAACCCTTATACCACTCGGGTATGCTGGCCAAAGCATCAGGTTTCATCCCCCATAAAATGGAAATCACCATGGTCCACCAAGAACAGTATATAGGTGAATGACTTGAAGATGGAAAACCGTCTTAAATGGAATAACCTCCATAGTGGTTACTCATGATTCTTAGATCCCTCCCACATCTTTTCGATGGGGTCACTAAGTTAGCAAAATCACTAAATGTGATCAACTTACATAATCCTTGGAATGTTCCCTTAAGCGTGACTATACTGCTTGAAATATATCAAGGCTTATTTGTTCTCCCTTATTTTGGGCATCCCTTATATATAACACATGAGACAATTAATTGATTATCCAAAAGGGTATTAATTAGTTAAAATGCCTCAGGTTCCTCAATTTATCAACTCAGAATGTGAGGTAGGACTCGATCCACAACTCAACCTTTGGGGTTCCTCCTACGTTTCCGAATTTAAAATTTCTTAGAGTAAAATTTTGTAATTCAGAACCTGATTAAATTTATCTTAAACACTGAGTTTCTATCTAAACAAGGATTACATTCCATTACATTTTATATTATGCATCCATATGATCATTGATTACATCAAGTGCTAGTTGCTTCAAAGTTCAAACTAACTAAGTACATTATTCATAATTATCCATTACATTTCATAAAGTAAATGACACAATCATATATCATTAACATATTGTAAATTAAGCATACATACTTTACATCATGTTTACCAAATGAACACATTTTCATAATCGAAGATATGCATAACATTCCATCAAAGCATCTAACATCTCATTAAATTATATCCTTTTCATTTTGAAAATAAATTCAACATCCACAAGAAATAATAAAGCAAACCACGAATTATTGACACATTGTTTATCTTGGGAACCCTCATTGGGAATAAACCCAACCTCCAAAATATGTTATTTTCTCATATTCATAAACTTAAGGTGTTGAATATTACAATTATAGAAGGGTATCTACCAATCCCTTTCAATCCACATACAGTTAAAGGAACCCACTTGTCCCCTTTTACTAATCACAATGCAATTAAGGAATCTACTGATCCCTTTCTCTAAGACATCATTACTACATTAAGGTATTATCCATACCAATGAGGAATCCATTTGTTCCTTTAAAATTTTATGATACAATTAAGAATCTACAATTCCTTTCTCTAAGCCATATCAAAATTTGTGATATATTACATTGTTTATGAAAATCACTAGATCCATATTTTGGAGAAAACTCTTTGACATTAGAGGGAAATTCATAAATACCCTCAATATTGAATTCCAAATTCATTCTTTATATATGATAAACAATCAACTTTCACTTCATAAATTAAAGTCCCATACCCTTAATTTATGAATTATTCATCCTTTGATTTAATTGATTATTTCAATTAAATTGACACCATTTTATCTCAAGAAATCATCTCAATAAATTCCCAAAGAATATACGATTCCCTTCAATTGAATATATTGGAGTTAGGTCTATAACACTTATTTCCAAAGTATTTAGAGTCCAAAATTATGTTGATATCCATAAAATGTGTTTGGGTTAATTATCCTCTAAACTTAGTTAAATTTAGTCTTGGTTTGATAAGGATCTAATACCCATTGGTCATAATTATTGACTCATCGGATACATCCCATCGGATATATAGGACGATGGTTACATGTAGCTATACGTGTGGCATACATTTATCTCAAACACCTAAAATCAATTGCAAATGAAAGTCCCTTTATTATTAATGGTACCATAGTTTGTGCTACATAGTCGACTATAAGTCTTCTATCACTGAGTAGACTACTTTCACTTGGGTATTTGGGTATTTTCCTTTTTAAAGGTACTTTCACTCTTAGGTAACAAAATGACTCATCTCTTATCTATAACCACTCAAAGTTCATAGATAGAAAGTGGTCAAAAGGTAACAATGGTGAGGTATATTCACATGGCAACATGAGAGAGGTCAAACCGTTCAATTTCAACTATACTCTCTACCAAGCGTACCTCCCGACCGGAACCTTGTTTGTGGTTAATACACCTGGTGTGATTTGTCTTCCCAAGCATATACCCTATGGGGTATTGCCATCACCACCTATTTGTGTTAGTCGAATGGACAAGCTATCATCAGTTAAGTTTCAAAGGAAATCATCATCAATCAATACTTTTGGGCTTCTACTAAGTTTGAATTTTCTAGTTTGGGCTTCTATAAAAAATGGGTCTGACATCATATTGGATTCTCTAGCATTCGATGTATTAAGTATTCAACAACATAGAGACCTTATTGATGATGGTAGGTTTCCATTGATTGTAGAAAAGGTTGTTATCATATGTTAATTCGATGTTCCACACCTAAGGCTTCACAATTCGAGGAAGGATACCATCAATCAAACTAGGAGAGGTCTAATATTCATTGGTCTCTACATGGTTTAATTTCAAGGTCATTAAATTTTTACAATTGCCTTCTCTGATTTTATTTTATACACACAGGGGCTTCAAAGGATACTCCAAAGGATATTAGCGATGATTGATAATAGCACGACTTCACTACCAAGGTAGTCTTGGCAAAACCACTTCCAAATATCAAATCAAACCCTTATAAGTAACTCTAAAGTTTGGTAGATTAATTTTGTCACCCACAATATCAAAGCAATGGGTTATAACACAAAATAGAGGATAATCATTCCCATTTGTTTGAGTGGAAGATATCACAAATCTTCTAAGTCATCGAATATTTCATCTTGTATCCATTCTGTAGTGGTCAGAATTGGTTTGCCATCGACTAGTAATGATTTCTACGTGTGAGGTAATACGATCGATTCACGTCATAGACATTAAATATTTTAATTATGTTGTTATTTTATAACCTAAGCCCTCTTTATAAGGACTCAATATTACTGTTGTCCCTTTATATTTTTACTAGGTCCTACAGAGTGATCAAACACACACTCCATACTAGCAGCGTTTCCACATGAGGTCATGGGGTCCACTCTTGTTGGAGGCTCTACACTAATTTTTATATATATATATATATATATATATATATATATATATATATATATATATATATATATATATATATATATAATAGGCCCAATAGGGCATGAGTTCCTATTTTTTTAATAGCTAAGATTCTTGTACTGAAACAAAATTATTAAGATTAGATAATCTTCTTAAAATTATCCTACTACAATGTAAAGCTAATGAGTTTCGTATTTCAAAATATCAAGGAAAAGTTTTAACTTCCATCATAAAATAAGATCTTGTGCTAATCTAATTAATGTCAACAATAAAGCATAGTGAAGGAAGGAGAGATTCAATCTGATTCTCCCAAATTCACTTTCCTTTGGAATTGCCTTTAAAGAACCACCTCTTGTCCTTCCTCCTTTGCTTACTCCTTCTAACCCTCCAAGTTTGTTTCTTACTATAACTAGGAAATATTTCAAGCCTTCTAGTTTTTTATCCACCCAAGGTGGAGAGCATACTCCCTAGGCATCCTATATTTTCCTAGCTTACTTTCCTTCACAAGATGTATAATATTTATAGGGCACTTCTCCACTCATGGGCCAAATAGTGGTCATATTATAATAATATTAAAAAGATGCCTTGGACCCATTATGACTTATCATGTCTTGTAGAGTACAACCAAAAGTAGAAAAAGGGTCCACTAGAGATAAGGTGAGTGTCCTTATTTTTTTTTGTGTCCCTTATGGTTCACATCCCTCCAAGACACCTCTAATAAAAAAAATAGAGGAGAGAATCTCACTTTTCTCTCTACCAATCATATTATGCCATGAGGGAAAATAATATAGGCTTTTAGTATTGAATAATACTAGTTCCTAGGCCCACCGCCCTTTGGTTTTGGTTTTGTTTTTATTTGGTCCAATAAAAATTGGAATTTTAATTTATAAATTAGATGCAATTATCCTAGTCATTAAACATTATACATGCCTAATTATATTTTTATTATTTTCCTTCTAACCCCTTCAAAATTCCTAAATTGGAATTTTGTAGAATACCTTAGGGTCTATGACCTCTTTCTGTGGAACATTAATTGATCATGAGACAAATTAATTTATCTTTGATAGGGCTCGAGGATAACGGGTCGTGACATACACCCCCATTATATTAAACACAATCCTCTATGTTTAAACAATTACTTTAATGAAAATATGTATCTAGCAAGGTTAGAATTCATCCTGTTATTAGATTTTTCTTTCTTCCAACACCTCAATATTGATGGTAGGCTACATTTTCCATCCATGAGAGTATGTGGACCTACAAAAATGTAAAATATTAGTAGTACCATGTCCATAAAAACAACATAACATCCATTTTGCATAACAAAAAGTATTTAAAACATCATCAAAACATAATCTCATCATTGAATATTATAGTTTTAAACCATCTATTACTACATAAATACTGAATTTAAAGCACTGCAAAAATAGAATTTGCAAAATGATGTTACAAAGATATTATGAAATTATGCATATGTACCTTTTTAAATAAATTTATAAAAGTGAAAGAGGAGCCCATAACACAGCATGAGGAATCCAAAGAAAACCAAAAAAACAAACTTTTGATTATGATTTATAGGTTTGAGATCCCGTGAGATTCGTTATATCTATCATAGCTTACTTTTCCCTTCTTCCTTGGATTCACAAAGATTAATTCTTTCACTCTTCGTTGTCGGGCCAACTACCTTAACATCCTCCACTCTTTTGTTGTTTAATATTAACCAAAATTTGGGCTCACAAAGAATCCTATCATCCAGGGAAACCCCTTTGCAAGGCCTCAAGTATCGGAGCTTCTATTTTGTTTGATTGAACACCTTTATAAATGGAAGCCACGCGTCTTCCCAACACCACCAATTCCAACATTCCAAGATTGCCCCTGGATGACCCATCGTTTATTTTAACTCCTCTGGGCGCTCCATCTCCCTCTCTCCTAACCTTCTTGCTTGGGTCCTACTAGGGCTAGAAGAATTCACACCAACCCCAAACAAACAAGGGCCTGTCGTCCTTCTCCTCCTTAGAGTCCAAATGAGGGTCCACATCACATTTACTATGGATAGTTTCTTGAACCTACACGGATCCTTTGCGTCGTTGACGCCAAATACTTCCCTCAAAATGCGTTTTTCTTCGAGCCAAATCTTCGGTGATGCAATAAGGGCCCAAATTCCAAGCCACTTGAAGGAAGGGGGCCTTGGGGGGTCTGCCCGACTACTCCAAACTCCACCGGGAGAGCACATGAAAACAAGGATGGTTCCGGGCACTCCACAAATAGTGCCAAATGTCTCGCAAGGAGCATTGGAAAAAAAAGAGAAGAGTCATCCTCATTCTTACCACAAAGGACACATAAAGAGGGACTCAAATCCCCTATTCCTCAAGTTATCCCAAGTGAGGCATTTATTACGAGCTACCACGGAGAAAAAGTTACATTTTGGCCAAGCAAATATATTCCACACCTTTTTCCACCATGTGACAGGGAGACTCCCAAACTTTTGCTTATCAAGAACTTTATAACCATAGGCTACAAAGTAGGTTCCCTTGGGATTAGGGTTCCAAGCCAGAATGTCTTTATCCCTCAATGAATAACAGTACCTCCCTACAATAATAATAGCAAGCACCTCTCTATCCTCGGCCAATCCCCCTTGGGGCCATTCAAATTATGCATATGTACCTTATTAGACATAAAAATTCTAATTAATTTTATCAAAAATCCCACCAAGGAGTATCACAGTATAATTTTTTTAACCCCTAACATGAGTCAACCTGATAAAATTAAGTGTCAACAAAGACACATCATAATTTCAGAATCTCAATTTAGGATATTCACATTTACCCTAAGATGCATTTTTGTAATATTTTTACCAGCACCGGAGCATCCACCCATATGTCTCCTAGTTTATATAAAAATCATGGAGAAGTTTCATACCTTATCCAAGAATGGACACCAATCCATTATTCAAATTTCATTTAGTTTTATATACACAAAAATTAATGTTCATGCATTCCTTTGAATCACATATAACTAATTAAATCCATTGTAAACAACAATATTCATATAGCATTTATTTTCTACAAATAAAAATATAAGAGTTCAAAAGTTTGATAATTACATTTATACCTCATCCTTGGCATGAATACTCTACTTCAAAGTGGTGGCCTACAAAGTGATGGCCTAACGGATCTCAAGGTTGGTGCTCTTGGGTCGGTTACTATCCTTGTATTGTACTGGTACTTACAGTTGGAGATGGTGGTGGAGCAATTATTCTAGAAGCTTCTTGATCACTACCTCAAGTTGTTCTCCGAGTTATACGAGTGGTTCTCCTTCTCCCACGTTGTGTAACAACTAGTTGTGCTGGGAGAAGCATACCATGATTTAACAATGCAACCAAACAAGATTCCAAAAATACAACATTAAATTCTTCCCTTATTTTATGGTATTGTGAGTTTTATGTGAGCATGGCTGCCATCACTGTTGCTCTCCAATTATTTATTTGTAATATCTCTGATCTAAGCCTATCTCACTCAATAATGGCAACATCTCTCTTGGCTTCCAACCTTATTCTTTCTCATGCCCAGATATCTTCCTGGGCATTTTGCACAGGAGATTATCTCATTGTTCCCTCAAATGTTCTTCTAAATTTTCTCATTGTTATATATTTTGTTGTAATTACCCTTTCTTCTTATTCATATCGAATAATATTAAATACTAGTTTCTTCCTTTCGAGGAAGATGCATCACTAGATCTATAAGCAAAATCAACATGATCATAAAGCATACAATGGGGTTTATCCCACATATAACTAATATCATCTAGGCCAATCCTACCATAAATATGATCGTATTGGATGCCATGAGTATGTGGAAGATTAAAAACCTGTAAGTTATTACATACAATCAATTTTTGGATTTTTGTTGTTTATCAAAGTGATTATCTTGTTAAATTTCCAACATATCATTCTTATCCCTTCATTTAACCGATATCATCTTGATGTTTCCAAGGTGGATCCTTCAACTTTTTATTCATCTTGATTGTCCCATTGAATATTTTGTTTTGCCTTATCAATTCTCGAGGTTGTATGTGTACTTTCACCTTTACATAAGGTCTTATAATTACTCGTTCAATGGTTCCATAGGTTGATTCCATGCACACTTGTTTTGGTACCTTACCTTTAGGTACTTATTTTCCAAATATGTAATGAGTACTTGTTGACACTAAGCACATTATCAAAAAGAGAGAGAAATATTCTCTTAGCTTCCTTTCGATTAGGAACCTAGTTCAGTAATTAGCCATCATGTTTTGTTATGAAGAAGATCAACACGAGTTTTATGAATCTTTTGTTTGGATTCCATGAAACTTGCTTCAATAGAGGGAAGGGTTGCAAAATTTCTTACAAATCTAGGCTATCAAAGCTCGTAATGCCCTTATATCCATGGAACAAATATATTGCAATACCTTTATCTAGGATTCACTTTGTGATGTGTGGCTAAGGAACAATTCCCATAATTATTTAGCTTTTGAAAGTCCTTTAAGTCATTTTGAGTGGTTTGACATATTATTTAGTTGGCCTAACTAGACTTTCCATGTCCAATTTGGGGATTCTTGGTTACCTCCTATAAGCGATCCCCTAAATATTCTATTTCAATTTCTACCAGTATGTTATTTGGATGTGGTCAAGAAATATGTTCCCACTGGAAAGGTTTCTTTTGATAGTGAGATTTATCAGAGTCTTCTATATCAAAGGTATGTGTAGACTCATTTATTCTGGGAAATTTATAATAGATTTGCTCAGACTCGATGTCTGACAGAAATGGATCTTATGTTGTATGGGCATCATGGAACTCCTTGGCCATATTATATATTTGATAGATACATTATAATTCATTATAATATTCCATCTCCAATTATTTATTTTGAGTGTATCTTGTCTCCAGTCGAGGATTATTATAGCTTAGATTCTGACTAAGACTATGATGGTTTTCATATTACCATTTCTATTATGTCTATATTCTAGTTTTGGTATATTTGTATTAAAAAAAAACTGCTTAATAATATTCAGGTTTTCTATGTTTTGTCCAATTATTTTATGCTCCAGTTTTCTTTGGAAAATAATACCACATGCATGGTATAATGAGTAGTTTCTTATTTAAATAGCGTAGCACACCTCAATACATTCGACCACCACTCGGGTGGTTGGGTGGCATACTTTACTACTGAGCTAGGATACATGGATTATCAAAGCTGATTGGTAGAGTTTTGATATAGTTCACCCCAAAATTTCATGTCAAGAAAAGTATGAAGTTTTTGGTGAAATTTGGGGGTAGTTTCCATGCTTAAATGTGTCCTTGCTCTCTTTCGCCAAACTAGGGTTTCATGCCAGAATATTGTTCTGGTGTTTGTGGATAGTCTCCATGACTTCTAGAGTTAAGGCCTTCATTTCACTTTGTCTCTAGTTGAATGTCAATGAGGAATTGTAACCTTGATAATATAGAGAAAACATTATTTTTTTTATCTCTTGTTCTTAAATTTCTAGTAGTTAGTTTTCAATTTCATTCAACTAACTTGTATTTACATCACGTGATTATGACTCTTAACTGATTTTATTCATTCTTGTGAAGATTTTTATCGTTTTTCTTTTACCATAGGGTTCTTATATGTAGAAAATAATACCACATGTATCTCTTTGCATATTATTTTAGTACTTAAATAGTGTGAAGCACATCTATTAGATTACAACAAATAAAGTGGTATTTATAACCGTGGTAAAGGTTCAGGTCTATGACTATCTCTGGGTGAACTATTACTAATTGGAATAGTAATCTACCAAAGTTCATTGTAGTTGAGATGTTCAGCCTCTTGGCCAAAGGCCAAATTGTAACAAAAATTAATTAAAAAAAACATTCTTTTAATGTGCTAATTTTAATCCAAGGTTAGTCTAGACTGATAATTGAGGTATCCTCATTGTTTTGGCATAGAAGTTTTTGTAGGCTATATTTAGTGGCTAAATTTCAACTCACTTGAGTTTTATCCATCAATTCTTATTCGTAGATTGTTTCTATTTGAGCTAATTGACCTAAGAAATTTAACAAGTTATCTATCCTAAGTGATCCTTTAGTAAATTTGAACCTTCGGTTCTTACACACTTGAAAAATAAGGAGTAAGTAAGTCAAAATATATAGATGCCAAGTATTTTTCCAAAAGAGTCTAAGGTACATCGCTTAAAACCCATGTAGGAGGGTTGACTTAGCTCTTCCACTTTCAAATGACTATGGATCTACTCGTGGGAGAAAGGAACTCAAGCATCATAATCTCAAGCACTGACCTTGTACTTACCAAGTGTACATTTCTTACAATTATAGATTTTATATTCTAAGTTAATTTGTTTCATGCCCAAATATTTTTCTAACCTAGATATAACTAGAATATATTAGTTATCCTAGGCTCTCATACCAACTATAACAACCCCAATTATTACTACTCAACCACTATTTTTTTTTTATATTCATATATCTTTCATGAGGCAAGGAACATAATCATGATCTAAGGTAGAACCATTCCAACTGGATTGTAAGTTATCAAGGAAAATAGCATCAAGAGATATTAAGACTTGATCAGAGTCACTCTTGAGTAGAAGTGATCAGCTTCTACGAAACCCTTATACCATTTAGTTATGAGAACACTGGCCAAAGCATCAAGTTTCATCCCCTATAAAAGGGAAATCACCATGGTCCACCAAGACCAGTATATAGGTGAATTCCTTGAAGATGGAAAAACCATATTAAATGGAATAACCTTCATAGTGGTTACTCATGATTCTTAGATCCCTCCCACATATTTTCAATGGGATCACTAAGAAAAATCACTAAATGTGATCAACTTACATAATCCTTGGAATGTCCCCTTAAGCATGACTATACTGCTTGAAATATATCAAGGCTTATTTTTTCTCCCCTTATTTTAGGCATCCCTTATGTATAGTACATGAGACAATTAAGTGATTATCCAAAAGGGTATTAATTAGTTAATATGCCTCACGTTCCTCAACTTATCAACTCAAAATGTGATGTAGGACTTTATGCACAAATCAAATCCTATTTATCTTTTTATGGGTTCCTCCCACTTCAAGTTTTAACTCGGATCAATCCCTAATTTGTAATCAAGTTGCTTAGAATATACTATTCATGAATGTTTATGTAAATTTTAGGTCAACCTCATTCAATTATCTCCTTAGGGATTAAATATTATTACATCAGATCCTTAAACACATGATATTTCTATCCAAAAAAGGATTACATTCCATTATATTTTATATTTTACATCCATACGATCATTGAATACATCAAGTTCCAGTTGCTTGAAAGGTAAAATTAACTAAGTACATAAATCATAATTATCCATTACATTTCAAAAAGTAAATGACACAATCATATAGCATTAACATATTGGAAATTAAGCATACATCCTTTACATCATGTTTACCAAATGAACACATTTTCATAATCGAAGATATGCATAACATTTCATCAAAGCATCTAACATCTCATTAACTTATATCCTTTTCATTTTGGAAATAAATGCAACATCCACAAGAAATAATAAAGCAAACCACAAATTATTGACACATTGTTTATCCTAGGAATCCTCATGGGGAATAAACCCAGCCTCCAAAATATGTTCTTTCCTCATATTCATAAAATTAAGGTGTTGAATATTACAAGTATAGAAGGGTATCTACCGATCCATTTCAATCCACATACAGTTAAAGGAACCCACTTTTCCCTTTTTACTAATCACGATGCAATTCAGGAATCTATTGATCCCTTTCTCTAAGAAATCATTACTACATTAAGGTATTATCCATACCAATGAGGAATCCATCTGTTCCTTTAAAATTATATGATACAATTAAGGAATCTACAATTCCTTTCTCTAAGCCATCTCAAAATTTATAATATCTTACATTGTTTATGAAAATCATTGGATCCATATTTTGGAGAAGACTCTTTGACATTAGAGGGAACTTCATAAATCCCCTCAAGATTGAATTCCAAATTCATTCTTTAGAGATGATAAACAATCAACTTTCACTTCATAAATTAAAGTCCCATAACCTTAATTTAAGAAGTATTCATCCTTTGATTTAATTGATTATTTTAATTAAATTGACACCATTTTATCTCAAGAAATCATCTCATTAACTTCCCAAAGGATATACGATTCCCTTCAATTGGATCTATTGGATTTAGGTCTATAACACTTATTTCTAAAGTATTTAGATTCTAAACTTATGTTGAGATCCATAAAAGGTGTTTGGGTTAATTATCCTCCAAACTCAATTAAATTTAGTCTTGATTTGATAAGGGTCTAATGCCCATTGGTCATAATTATTGACTCATCGGATACATCCCATCGTACATATAGGATGATGGTTACACGCAGCTATACGTGTGGTATACCTTTATATCAAACACCTAAAATCAATTGTGAATGAAAATCCCTCTATTATTAATGGGTCCATAGTTTGTGTTACATAGTTGACTATAAGTATTCTATCATCGAGTAGACTACTTTCACTTGGGTATTTGGGTATTTTCCTTTTTAAAGGCACTTTCATTCTTAGGTAACAAATTGACTCATCCCTTATCTATAACCACTCAAATTTTGTCGATAGCAAGTGGTTGAAAGGAAGCAATGGTGAGGTATATTCACATGGCAACATGAGAGAGGTAGAACCATCCAGTGTCAACTATACTCTCCACCAAGCGTGCCTCCCGACTAGCACCCTGTTTGTGGGTAATACACCTGGTGTGATTTATCTTTCTAAGCATATACCCTATGGGGTACTACCATAACTGCCTCTCCATGTTAGTCAAATGGACAAGCTATCATCAGTCAAGTGTTAAATGAAATCACCATCAATCAATAATTTTGGGCTTCTACTAAGTTTGAATCATCCCATGATGCATACAAAATTTGGGTCTGGCATCATATTGGGTTCTCTAGAATTCGATGTGTTAAGTATTCAACAACTTAGAGATCTCATTGATTATGGTAGGTTTCAATTGGCTATAGAAAAGGTTGTTATCATCTGTTCATTCGATGTTCTACACCTAAGGCTTCGCACTTCGAAGAAGGATACCACCAATTAAACTAGGAGAGGTCTAATATTCATTGGTATTTGCATGGTTTAATTTCAAGGTAATAAAAGTTTTACAACTACCTTCTCTGATTTTATTTTACGCATATAGGGAATTCAGAGGATACTCCAAAGGAGATTAGTGATGATTGGTAATAGCACAATTGTGCTACCAAGGTAGTCTTGGAAAAACCACTTCCAAATATCAAATCAAACCCTTTTAAGTGACTCTAAATTTTGGTAGATTAATTTTGTCACCCACAATATCAAAGCAATGGGTTATAACATGCAGAATAGAGGACAATCGTCCCCATTGGTTCGAGTGGAAGACATCACAAATATTTAAAGTCATAGAACCTTTCATCTTGTATCCATTCCGTGGTGGTTGGAATTGGTTTACCATCGGCTAGTAAGGATTTCCACACGAGGTAATATGGTCGATTCACGTCATCAAAATTAAACATTTTAATTATGTTGTTATTTTATAACCTAAGTCTTATTGATAAGGATTCAATATTACTATTGTACCTTTATATTTTCATTGGGTCCTATAGAGCGATCAAAAACTCGCTCCATACTAGCAGCATTTCCAAATGAGGTCATGAGGTCCACTCTCATCGGAGGCTCTACACTACTTTTTTTTATATATAATAGGCCCAATAGGGCATGAGTTCCAATTTTTTTAATAGCTAAGCTTCTTGTACTAAAACAAAATTATTAATATTAGATAATCTTCTTGATAGTCTTCTACTACAAGTCAAATCTAATGAGTTTCATATTTCAAAATATCAAGGAAAAGTTTTAACTTCCATCATAAAAGAAGATCTTGTGCTAATCTAATTAATGTCAACAATAAAGCATAGTGAAGGAAGGAGAGATTCAACCTGATTCTCTTGGCTTCACTTTCCTTTGGGGCTTGCCTTCAAAGAACCTCCTCATGTCCTTCCTCCTTTGCTTACTCCTTCTAACCCTCCAAGCTTGCTCCTTACTATAACTAGGAAATATTTCAAGGCTTCTGGTTTTTTATCCATCCAAGGTGGAGATCATACTCCCTAGGCCTCCTAGTTTTTCCTAGCTTACCTTCCTTTGCAAGATGTCTTTTATTTATAGGGCACTTCTCCACTCATGGGCCAAATAGTGGCCACATTATAATAATATTAAAAATATGCCTTCGACCCATTATGACTTATCATGTCTTATAGAGTACAACCAAAAGTAGAAAAAGGGTCCACTAGAGATAAGGTGAGTGTCCTTATTTTTGTTTTGTATCCCTTATGGTTCACATCCCTCCAAGACACCTCTAATAAAAAATAGAGGAGAGAATATCACTTTTCTCTCTACCAATAAGATTATGCCATGAGGGAAAATAATATAGGCTTTTAGTATTAAATAATACTAGTGCCTAATTTGGTCGAATAAAATTTGGAATTTTAATTTATAAATTAGATGCAATTATCCTAGTCATTAAACATTATACATGCCTAATTATATTTTTATTATTTTCCTCCTAACCCCTTCAAAATTCCTAAATTGAAATTTTGTTGAATTCCTTAGGGTCTATGACCCCTTTCTATGGAATATTAATTGATCACAAGACCAATTAATGTCCCATTGATAGGGTTCGAGGGTAACGGATTGTGACAATTACACATTTTCTTGTCTCATGTACCTAGTCTTTTTTGTGACTACTTTTCATTGCTTCATTCATACCTTACAATATTGTTCATATATTATTATCCATATATGTGCATATCATTCAATCATCCTTACCATACATGTTCATTTATCTATATGTTCATACATCTACAAAAGAACCATACATCATCAAACCATATGCACATCTATACTACATCAACATGACAATACATTTACACAAAGATCATACATGTAAATAACTATGCATGATGTATATATATAACATATCAAAAATACAATGGCAAAGTGAATTTGTGGAAGCACATTTTCTTTGTGAGAATTTTTGTTCCCCTGTACCCATGGATTTTGTCCACTCTTCACTTGTCTAGAGGAGAAACATAGTGGGGGGAGTCCGAGATTGCCTCTTCTATCTATAGTGCTCATATCTAGGCCCTAAACTTGGTTGACATACAAGGATAAGTGGGATCTTTACTTGTCACACTAGAATGTGATAGTGTTATCCAATTATTTGATCTCTAATTCTTTGGAGTTAGTGCTAAAAAATAATCCCTCCTTTAAGTTTTAGCTTATGTGGCTTCATGATCCTAAGCTTCATGATTTCATGTGAGGTTGGTGGACCACTGGCAAACCTCCTCATGGCACCACTATGTATTCCTTTATGAAGTGACTACAATTTGTAAAACATAAATTGAAGAGATGGAATAGACTAAATTTTGGTAACTCCTTCTTTTATAACTCGGTTAAGGCTCACTATAATGGTAACCTTATTACCTCTCTTGTGAATTATCGGGTGCCCTACTTTCTTCTTTCGGTTTTCTCCTTTCCCATCTTTCCTCTTCCTTTAGGATTTGGAAAATGTTGTATTCAATATGAAAAATGGAAAATCCCCAAGCCCAGATGGATTCCCGATTGAGTTTTATCAGGAGTTTTGGGATTTAATAAAATTTGATCTTTTGAGGTGGTCCATCAGTCCCAAAAGAACAAATAGATGCTAAGGGCCCTAAATGCTAACTTTGTGGTGCTTATACCAAAAAATGAGGGAGCAAATTCCTTGGATATGTTCAAGCCCATTGCTCTCTACAATATTGTGTATAAGATCATTACAAAAATTATTTCTAAGAGGCTGAAGGTATGGTTGAGAAAAATCATCTCTGAGGAGCAAGGAGGGTTTGTTTATGGCCAACAAATCTTGGATGGGGTTTTTATTTCTATAGAAGCTATTCACTTGATGGAAACTTCTAAGGAGAAAATTGTGTTCATTAAGTTGGACATGGCAAAATCCTATGATCGAGTCATATGGTCCTTTCTTCAGAAAGTTCTTGCTTCTTTTGGATTTGAGGTATAATGGATTAGATGGGTGATGAGTTGTGTTTCTTCTTCCTCATTCTTTGTTCTTGTAAATAATGAGCCATCAGAGCTATTTGAGGCCTCAAGGGGATTGAGGCAAGGAGATCCTTTATCTTCTTATTTGTTTATCATTATGGCGGAAGGGTTGGGAAGATTTCTCAAGTCTCAATTCATGGTCTCATTCGGGGGGTGGGTAGGTAGTTTACCACCTCTTTCCCACCCTTAATTTTTTGATGATACTACTTTTTTGGGAGTTTCCACTATCAGGGAAGCTAGCAATATTAGACAGTCTCTTGACATATATTTTGGTGCTTCTGGAAAATTGATTAATGAGGACAAGACTTCTATTTTCTTCTTCAATACCCCTCCTCTTATTCAAGCGAGGATTTCTCACATTCTAAGATTCCAGATTGGGACTCCCCCCTTCATTTATATTGGTATTCCAATTTCATCTTACCCTCTACCTAGATCTTCTTGGCAGTATATGCTTGATAAGTTTAGAAGGAAGGTGAATACAATAAATACAATAAAATAAAATACATAAGAATACAATAATACAAGAGACACATATTTACATGGTTCACCCAATATGGGCTACATCCATAGAGAAAATAACTAGGCCTTTTATTCTATCCAAAAAATGAAGGGATACAACCTACAATAGATCCATTATAACTTCTTCTTAACTCTATAATTTTCAATTACAATATGTGTGTTCACACATTCAGCCACCACATGAAAATCTCTTTATAAAATAGAGTTACAATTTAGGGAAAAAATACTTGCCTAAAATTTATCATCGTATGACCTAATAATAAATGGTCCATATTTATAAAGAGAAAAAACATATATTTTTGGATTCAAGGACGTTTCTCCCAAAACCCCTCACTATGGGGTTCTCCATAAAGTCATCACCCCCTCCTAAACCCCCCATGGTGACACAAGTGGTGGGTGTTTTCCCCCTACACCCCCCTTCATGGAGTGGGTCCAAATGCAACTAAAAACAAGACCTCCAAATTAAAGAGAGAATCAAGCTCCATAACCAACAATCCCCTCAACTATGTTGCCTTCCCTACTATCACATCTCTCTCTAATAGTGTTGCCTCTCACTCCATTATCATATCATCTCTCTTAGTTACCATCATTGCTTACTCTACTACCCATACCCTCTTCCTCTCGATCATCTAAACCTCCACATACCATAATATCCCATGCAATATCATGGACTCATCCTACATCGTAATCATATCATGAAGGTAATATGCAATATCAAACCCAAGCTCCTTAGCACCCACTGCCTCCTCCATTGGTATCACCTCCTAAACACCAACTACCTCATCCATTGAAGCCACCCTCTCAACATGAACTAACCCCTCCATCATTACCATATCCTCCACCACCATTGTCTCATATATCAACCCAACCCCTCCCACATCAATGTACACTCATAAGGAACCTATCTTACTCTCTCTATGCTATCACACCTAGTGAATTAAAGACTCCAACTCCTCCTCCTCCTCTCAAGGCTCTCCCTTGACCTTGATCATCCTCATAGGAATTTCTACTCTTGGGATTGTATCCTTATCTATTATATTCATACCACATATAGTCCATCCTAATCCTATAATTCCTCCCCTCACTATCTCGCAAGAATCATCCACTACCACAACTCCAAGATTTCATCTCTACGTCACCCACCATACATCATAATTAGACATCATTCCTACATCATCCACATTTGGAAGCACTATCACCTCATCTAGTGTAATGTCTAAGGGAGGTATCCATGGTCATGAACCTTGATCTCATTACATCCTCCAAATTAATACTAGTGAATCTGGTTGCCCTATTGTAAGCCAAACTATCACATCACCCTCGATAATGGGAAATACTCCACCTAGCTCAAGTATTAGCCCACAAGCCATCTACCCTATCTAACCTTTGCTAACTCCATTATGTCCTCAGGCTAATCTAATCCTCCTTTCCATGGCCTTCAAATTATGTATGTCACCACTAATGCATCCAACCTCCTCCTAAAATATAGGTCATAACCCTCACCTACAAATATTTATACTCCATCGTAGTGTGTATGACACATCCTTCCTCATCCATATATGCACATAATATTACAAGTCTCTCGACCTTGCTATGGTGATATGTTTCCATGCACACACCTATACTAGTGGGATACAAATCAAACCTGATTGTAGTGTCCTCTTCAAGGCATGCATCTCTCTAAATATCTACGCTAGTAATTTTGGCACCCATGCAAATATTGCATCCTACTCCACCATGTTGCATACCACCCCAATCATATTCCTAGGGAATTTTACCCCTGATGTGTTAGGTAATGCATACATCACAATAAACACCATTGCCATGACATGCCTATTGGATAACATCTTGTCCTTCCAACACTTATCATACACCACTCCACCCTCATATTCCACCTCTTTCCATATATCACCAAATGCTCACTGTAATATGTCACTCCATGCATTCTTAATCACTATGGCCCTCACTATCAATCCCTTTATTTAAACTCTATATAATATATATACATCCTCCAATGCAATCATCATTTTCCCTATTGGAAAATGAAATGTGTTCCTGTCAGGGTCCCACCACTCACACAAAGCTCACACATAGGACCGATTGGAGTCCACACATATCATCCCTATAATACCATATAGTCCCACACTCTACAACCATGCACCATCATAAACTAGCCATGTGTTATTCAAATTATCTCACAACACACAAATTCAATGTCGTAGTTGCACTTTTTTCACCTACATCCATCCATAAACACACAAACATTCATCATCAGTACAATATATACCATATATATCTACAACAAACAAAAAAAATTACATTCACACAAATGCACAAACTACAGGTACTCCAGGTACATGTATATGCACAAATGCACATATACCAAGAAATTATGGTAACATCACAAATAAAAGGTATATTTGGATACCCATTTGGCCAAAACACTACCCCACCTAAAAAAATTGGTAAAACTCTATGCAAGCATGTTAAAAACATAAAAACACATACACTCACATATCAAAACACATATTGTGTACTACACGTCCTTCCCCATCCATTAGTGCACATCATACAAGTTCCTCAATATCACTATGGTGATATATGCCCACACTTGTACTAGTGGGCTACAACTCAATCCTGACTGTAGTATCCTCATTAGGGCATACAACTCCCTAAAGATCTGTGCTAGCAATACTAGTACCCATATAAATCTTCCATCCTCCTCCACCATGTTGCATACCATCCCAATCATATTCCAAGGGAATTTCACCCCTGATGTGTTAGGTAATGCATACATTGCAATAAACACCATTGCCATCACATGCCTATTGGATAACATCTTGTCCTTCCAACACTTCTCATATGCCACTCCACCCTCATATCCCACCTCTTCGCATCTATCACCAAATTTTCACTATAATATGTTGCTCTGCTCATCCTTACTCACCATGGTCCTCATTATCAATCCCTTTATCCAAACTCTGTATATCTGATATATCCTCCAATACGATCATAGTAAGTTATCGTATGATTTGACCAAGAATCGTCGCCTAAAAATGGGAATAAATTTTTGCTTTCTCGTAGATCGAGAAGAACTCATCTTTAATGCATTTTCCTCAAAAAATTCGCTAAAGAGGGGGCAAAATGTAGCACCCTAAAATTGGTGCAGTAAACCTTAGCAAATAATTAAAATTACATTAGTAATAATTCAAATTCAAATTTTAACCCCAAAACCGCTCCCAAACCGCCTACTGCCTGTTTCCTCATTTTCTGTGCCATTTTTAGAGTTTGTTTTTTCCATTTGATGATATCATCGCCGATCAGATGATATTGCCTCAGATCGGATTATTTTTTCTGGAGAAGAACATCCAGATGATCTCGTCCCAAACTGATTTGTGCATAGTTAGCTTATGTTTCAACAACGTCTCTAATCTAGGCAGAAGCGTGTCTGCGTCGTTAGAGACCTCCCCCATTGGAGATATTCCAAATTAGGATGATCTCCAACCTCCTAACCTTCCTCCTAAGCCTATTTAACCTTAGGACCCCCTCTTGGCATTCCCCCTGGCTGAAATTCCCTGTAACACGAATTCTACATGCCTTAGACTATCTTAAACCACCATTTGCATTTGTATTTTTCCAAGTTTGTTTGCAAGAACTTCATTGTTTTTCAGTCGGAGCAAGCTCAGATTGTCACAGACGATCCTGTTCAATTCGAGATGATTTCATACCAATTTGAGATTATTTCAATTGTAGTCGGCATTGGGGGCAATCAGTGCCCAGGGTTTGCATTTTCTCACTTTGTTTGTTGATTTATCTTGTATTTAGTTAAATTTGTTATTATTCCTTATTTTTTTGCATCTTGGAGTTCACCCATATAGCTTAAATTGCATAATGAAGTCATAAGTTGTCATCAGAACATCATAACCTACTTAAATTTTTATTTGTGATTATCACCTTAGCATCTATGTTGCCATTTTACACCATTTTTCTCTGTTAGAATAGTTGCATTTCTGGTATTTTGTATCTATTTCTCTATTCATAGGTCTCTAATGAATTCGTCAGATCTCAGACAATCCCGTCAGATCTCAGATGATCCTATCAAATTCTAGACGATCTGGACTGCTTCAAAAATCAGAACCTTCATCAGACATCCGGATCAGGTATGATTCTTTAATCTAGCTTATTCTTTGTATTTTCTGTCCAAATCTATTTTTTGTATTTATTTAATTTGCATTTTCATAATAGAACACTTATATTTATTTGGCCAAACCTAGGACTTGGATGTTTAAAGATAAAACTAAACACATTAAACACATTCCCAACCTAGGCATGGAAACTGCCACTAAACATTTCTTGGTGAACCCCACCATCCGTCGAAAAATCACCTTAATACCCCTCCCCCGAGAGGTGGGACCTTCAAAGAGCCTCTCAGTCCGAGGTATCGTCCCATCCTTTTCCCATCCCCCTTTCGGGTGTGGATCCTTTAGCCTGAAGGTAAGGGTGCAAAAATTTTGGAACGATACATTTTGGTGAACCCGATGTGAAACTAAAACCTTTTGAAAACAAAAACAAAAAAAAAACAAAAACATAGATGCATTTAAAATCATTAGAAAAATACTAAGTTGCATATCATGTCTAGATGGTAGCTCCTAAGAAAATATTAGTAGTTACTATAAACGTTTAAAACCAATTAGCAGCCATAGAAGTTAATTATGTGTTTAGTGTGCCTGAAACAAATAGAAACAAACTTCTATGGAAAGAACTTGATAAGAGGCTAGGTGTCATTTCATCTAGATCAACCAAAATTAGACAAATAAAGAGGTTTGCCCTAGATAGGATCCTATATCCTCATCAACTCATTGTTTATCATGAACTTCAGAGAGCCTGCCATAGGTGGTTAGCTTATAGGAGAGCTCTTGTGTCTTCAGAATTGTTCACCTTCGAGGAATACCTTGAGAACGCAGTTGTTATACACCAATTCCTAGGTCATGTAGACGATCAAGAGGTCGTTCTTACGGATAGGGAAATATGGAGGAGAGTTCCTCAAGCTATGTTATATCGAAAGTATTGCCACGAACTCTATTTCTACCAACCAGAGTCTGAGACAGATAATATCACTATAGCACTTTTTGTTAAATTCTTGAAAGAAAATTTCCAATTTGAAGAACACTTCATGACTCCTGAAGAACTTGAGCCCATTAATGACATTTATAAATTATTTATAGAAAACTAGATCATTGCTTTCATTATTATTTCTTGCATTTATTATGTTGTTTGTTATCTTTATAATATTGTTACAAAAAAAAAGAAAAAGAAAAATAGAAAACATAACAAAAACCCAAAACATTTTATTTTAAATACTATAGTAGGTATATAATTAAAATATATACCTTGTTGCATATATATATATATATATACAAGAATATATATATTTGCTGAAATTTAAAATTAAGCACAATGCCTAAACTTAGAAATGGTAAACAAACTGAACAAGAAGAAGAAGATTGGTTGGGAGGCAAAACTACAAACCCAAATGTCCTTCCTGAGGATCCAATTTCGGAAGGAGAAACTCTAGAACAGCCATAAGATGACCTAGGTGAAGACAATGAACAAGAAAACAATCTTAAAGAGGAAGTATCCTCGTCCCCTAGAATAGCTCTAGATGGAACTATTGCTTTTGATAACTTAGATCATTTTTGGAATTTTTTCAATAATAACATTGGTGCTCTTAATATGGCAGTTCATATTGATAAAGGACAAATTAGTGACACTCAAGTTGCTATGGAAGATATGTTTAACATACACACTAATCCCTTGTCCTTTGTTGATCAAAAAAGTGATAAATCTGGACAATCCAATAGAGATATGGTCACTATGATTTAGAACATGCCAAAACAACAAGTTACCCAACCCCCTAAGGAACCTGTTATTGAGCCTAAAATCATTCCCACACAAAAGAAAACTTCCTTCACTACTTTACTTCGCAAAACTATTGATCAATATGCTTCAAATCAACAAAAACCTAAAATGAAGCCAAACACCAATTTTCAACAATCTGCGATACAACATAATACAACTTCAAAATTTCTTCATAACACCCTTCCTACCAACAATTTACACAATAGCAATATAGCATCTAATCTCCATGTCCCTCCATCATATGCTCACAAATACAATATTAATGCCCTATCGAACCAATATGGTGGGCAAACCAGTAATCTAGAAGCCATGGTGAACCAGTTAGCTTCGCGCATGGACCAGATAGATCCCTACCATCCCTCGTACAATTATCGAGAGATATGTAGTCAACCTCTGGATCCCATAGTTGTAGCACAACCATACCCTAAACACTTTCCCATGCCTGTCCTGCCTATATATAAAGGAACTGAATATCCCATAGAGTATCTTCGTATGTTTAGGATAGTATGTCATGATATATCACACGATGACTTGCTATTACTAAAAATGTTCCCGAAAAGTTTAGGAGGAATGGCGTTAGAGTGGTACTATCAATTGCCCACTCATTCTTTGAGAAATTTTGAAGAAACAGCTGAATCGTTTGTCCATCAATTTAGTGCCTACATCGAGAGGCATGTCACCATTAAAGATTTATACAACTTAAAACAAGACAAATATGAATGTTATGCTGATTTCTTAGCTAGATGGAGGCAGTTGACAGGAAAACTGCACTTTGTGCTACCTTATAGGGAAATGTTGGACATTTTTATTAATAATTTACAAGAACAAATATCTTATGAGTTATCAACTGCCACCTTAACTACCTTCGATCAAGCTATAGACTTAGCTCGAATGGTAGAAGATGCTCTCATTAGGAGAGGTCACCTCAAAAGAAAGATGATGAGAAAACATCCAGAAATTAGTATAAAAACAAACAAGTTGTAGGTAACAGAGTCACTGATAGCAGAAACATTGCTAATATCAATACAACGAAGACAATAGAAAAATTTATATTAAAACCCCCTGATAAACCTCCTCGAGAATTTACTAGATTAAATCAACATTTATAAACCATTCTACCTCAATTATTGCATGAGGTTTGATTCAATTACAAGCTATCCGGGAACCTGATCCAACTATACCCGGATACAGAGTCGATCTACATTGTGACTTTCATAGAGGACCTGGACATGCTACAAATTCTTGCAAAATATTGAAACATAAAATACAAGACTTGATTGATAATAATGAAATGGAGGTGCTAAAAGCATGGGATTTCGGCAAAAGAAACACTAATTACAATGAAAACAACTAGCTTGATGCATAAAATAACACGAATGTAATCACATCAAAAGTATGAGCACATCCCTCTTTATTCATGTAGTTCTAACTCGGTTACAATACGTCTCCTCCCTTTTTAAGGGCTGGGAGAGTTAGCATGCTTCCATGACAATAAATGAATAGTGATCTTTTCCTGCATGCCCACATGCAAAGTGGGCGGGCCAAAGTATTGTCGCCGCTAACGTTAATGTTTCTTTGCTCTATCCTTCTTCTCTGCTGTTAGAAACCTGCGTGCAAAGTGAAAGCAGAAGATGTTAGTAGCACCTGTATCAAAAATAAAAGCATTTGATTTTTGAAACAAATAAAACATACGTGCAAAGAAAATGATTAAAACAGCAGATTGCAAGTTAGTAGGAACGGAACGAAATCTACTGTTAGAAATCCGATGAATGCATGCTTGAAATCAAAATTCGAAATCATGACGTAAAAGAAATAAAAATACACTGAGCTTTGTCGACAAATGGATGGATCCATGGATCCGGATTCATGTTCTCCGTATTAAGGATGTAAAAGAAAATGAATCGAAAAGGTGTAATCGGGTCTCCGGTTTAACAGCACTTCGTTGCGTTAAAATGCTTGTCAACTTCCTTCCTTCTAAACTGTTGTGTGAGTGGCTAGGACCACTTTTTTGACCTCTGAGGGCTGCCCTGAAAGCTGTGTATGTCAATGCGATCAGTGTTTGTAGTCACTTAATCGGATTGGTGCTGTTTTGGTGTCTACAGATGCCCCTTTTTGGGAAGCGCTACGGGTGAGGCAGTGCTAAGAAAAAAATAGATAACTAAAGCACTAATGATTAGGGTTTCTTGGTAACCTAACCAAATTTTGATGCCCCAAGTATGGAAAGGGCATGCATTCTTGAATACTTGCTTCTGACGAGCTAAGGAATTTGATTTCAAGTATTAACCTGTTTTGGTGAGGTGTGACTTGAGCTTGGACATTGATCAGTCATGATTAGGCAAAGGACGCAACCTTTTGTCCACAGGGGAACCTTGTGCTCATGCTTCGGGAATGCCAAGTGTTTGATCAATTTAATGATTGCTTGTTTACTTCCCCAAGCAGGGGCGTGATTGTCTTTGTCAATGATTATTTGAATGCATGTCATTGCTTTGATTGGGTGTGTGCTTGTTGATTGGTGACTAAGTGTGACTACCCCCTCAAGCGACAAATCGATGAGGGAATGACCTTCATGAGAAAAGCGATGAGTCTCTTGACCCAATATGACTTAGGTTAGGGTGCCTTTAGATGCTTTACCATTTAAGAACGTGCAATTTCCCGACATTTGGACCTATTTTTGGTGGGTGTTAACCCTTTTGGTGATGCCATAATGGGGTGAAATTATCAAAAAACCGTCTTCCCATGGAGCGGTCCGGCTATGGTAGCCTTCTTGGGGAAGTAGGAGAGTGATAATTTAAGCCCCGACATCGATTTTTTATGCCAAGAGGTTAAGTGCAAGAGCACTTGTGTCTGGCAATGCTTATTGCTATGGTTTTTGTGTTGCATTTTTGTGATGTTTTTGTTGTTTTGATTTTCTTGCTTTGTGTATATGTCATGATATTATGGTATGCATAATGATTGATGTTTATGGATGCATGCTACTTTATATTGATGGATGCATATGGTATGATAAATGCGATTGTTGTATGTTGATTTATTTGATGGATGCATATGTTGTGATGAATGCAAATGTATGTGATATGCAGAAATGAAATGGATGGATGGACTTTGTGGTGTTTGGATATGGCACCATAGACTGTTTAAAACTCTATTATTTTGTCTTTTAGGCAATTTTTGTGATGAATGACTTTGTATGTATACATGTGGTTTTTTTTTTTTTTTTTTTTGTATTTTTTGATGGTATTGTAAGGATGAAAAATAGCTTAGTTAGTTTAGAAATGTAGCTAAGGTTTTCTGAGACTCAGACGGTTTTAACTTACTAGCCATGACTATACTTTATCTTACAAGACTTTTGAACAAGGTATGAATCGTACTTGTTTTTGACCAAGTTATTTCACATCCCTGTGTGTGCAATTGAGTTCATTTATGTGGTATTTGTCGGGATCATCGCCGAGTTTGCGATGGGCTTTCAACCGAACCTGTACTGAGGATCACCTAATTAGCTCCACTAACTCCTTTGTTGTATTTAGTTAGATTAATCTGTGGTGTTATCCAAGATACCATAAGCTAGCTCATCCTTATGCAAACATTGGTCTGTACATACGCAAAGCGAATGTGACAGACATATCGTCATGCGAGTAGGATACCACCATTTCCAGATAGGCTGTCAACCAAACTCGTAATGAGGATCACCTAGATGGTTTTCGAATGCTGAGAATTCCAGGGATTCAAGTTCAGGATACTTGTTGGCTGAATGATTTAGAAAGTTGCTCGTCTATATAGTGATGAAAATCATTGTTTATTTTCTATTAATTCTTTTTTAGCACGGATTTTGAATAGTGGTGATAACCACTATTATTTGATTTTGTATTTTGAGTATTGTGAGTTTAGTCTTTGATCCTCGTGGCCTTGGGGATGACTATCCATCCTTTGCAGGGACGTGTAGTACGAATACTTACGACGTTGGGAACCAAGGGGTGATGGAGATTATGGAGTAAGAGCATTGGTATTTTAGGTCTTGGGGATGACTACCCATCCTGGTTAGGGACGGATAGTACGAATCCTTACAACTTGGAGACCAAAGGTGAATGGAAAGTGTTAGGATGATGATTTGTTGGAATTTTGTTTGTGAATGGTGTTGATCCTTTTGGGTCTTGGGGATGACTATGCATCCTTGGCAGGGATGTGTAGTACAAATCCTTACAACTTTGGGAACCAACTATGATAGGAATTTGGTAGTGGTGAAAACCACTTTATATGGAGGTGAATGGATAGGAAAAATCTTGTCCTTCTGTGAATTCTCAGCATTCTGGAACCATTTGCATGGGGGGATGAGCAAGATAACCGTTTCGCTTATGGTGACCTGGATTACTGTGTAGGTTTCATTTTTCATTCACACAACTTGGGAATTTTTATGTGTTTTAATTTGTGTTGGGATGTTATGTAACAAGGTGTATCTCAAGTGTAACTCTACCTTCGTAAAATTTGTCTGACTTGATACATTACATGGCTAAAGAGCAAAATGATGACTGAATCACGAAAACTCTTGATACATTAAAAGACCACTAACTCTAGTGTGGTAAAAGCAATGTCTGGTGTTTTTGTTGTTTTTGTAAAATGGAACAGTGTGGAACAAGATGGACTAGCAGAGCAATTACAGCCTATGGTGCCTTGGACCTATACGACCACAAATATGCCATGTATGGATGCAATGCTTTAATGCAGCTATGTATTATTGTATTTTTGATGGATTGAATTTTGTGAATATGAAGATGAAGTGTGAGAGGAACTCTCTATTGATGAATTTGAGTATGCCTAGAAATGAAATGCAAATTTTTGTTTTTGATGATTTTTGTTGTTTTTGAATTTTCTTGATTTTTGACCAAGCGATTGTGGAAATCCTTGGAGCCTTTTTGGGTTTTGACCAAGCGATTGTAGGAATTCTTGGAGCATTTTGGGATTGACCAAGCGATTTTAGAATCCTTGGAGCATTTTGGGATTGACCAAGCGATTTTGAGAATCCTTGGAGCATTTTGGGATTGACCAAGCGATTTTAGGAATCCTTGGAGCATTTTTGGGATTGACCAAGTGATTGCAAGAATCCTTGGAGCCTTTTTGGATTTTGACCAAGCAATTGCGATAATCCTTGGAGAATTTTTGGGATTGACCAAGTGATTGTAAGAATACTTGGAGCATTTGGGGTGACCAAGCGATTGCGATAATCCTTGGAGCCTTTTTGGAATTGACCAAGCGATTGCAAGAATCCTTGGAGCCTTTTTGGGATTGACCAAGCGATTGCAAGAATCCTTGGAGCCTTTTTGGGATTGACCAAGTGATTGCAAGAATCCTTGGAGCCTTTTTGGGTTTTGACCAAGCGATTGTGATAATCCTTGGAGCATTTTTGGGATTGACCAAGCGATTGTAAGAATCCTTGGAGCATTTGGGGTGACCAAGTGATTGCGATAATCCTTGGAGATTTTGGGGTGATCAAGTGATTGCGATAATCCTTGGAGCTTTTTGGGGTGACCAAGTGATTGTGATAATCCTTGGAGATTTTGGGGTGACCAAGCGATTGCGAGAATCCTTGGAGATTTTTGGGGTGACCAAGTGATTGTGATAATCCTTGGAGCTTTTGGGGTGACCAAGCGATTGCGAGAATCCTTGGAGATTTTTGGGGTGGCCAAGTGATTGTGATAATCCTTGGAGCTTTTGGGGTGACCAAGCGATTGCGAGAATCCTTGGAGCTTTATGGGGTGACCAAGTGATTGTGATAATCCTTGGAGCTTTTGGGGTGACCAAGCGATTGTGAGAATCCTTGGAGATTTTTGGGTTTCATATGGCTCTTCAGGGGATAGAGGTACCCCCAGCTTGATGGTCTTTGTGCTCCGGATCTAGCTCTGGAGGGATTGGCATGAATGGATCGACCCTATGCACGGATATGAGGACAGGGTCTACCCTCGATATTGATGTTGCTATGAGGTCTCTAGGTTGAAATTGATTTTTGTGTGCCCAAAGTGGCGAATGTAATGCTTGGTCCCACTATGGCGGGTTAACGCGCCACTCATGCCCTAGTATTATGTTTATCTGTTGAATTACTTCATCGATATTTATAGGATGTCAATGCTGTTGCATGTGATTGCTATGGGCTATCTCTGTTTTATCCTTATCTTCGACCAGTGAGTACAACTCATCAGAATCTGGAGATTCTGAGACATGGAGGACTGATTTCGGCAAGCATGAGATTCCGGCAAAAGAAACACTAATTACAATGAAAACAACTAGCTTGATGCATAAAATAACATGAATGTAATCACATCAAAAGTATGAGCACATCCCTCTTTATTCATGTAGTTCTAACTCGGTTACAATACGTCTCCTCCATTTTTAAGGGCTGGGAGAGTTAGCATGCTTCCATGACAATAAATGAATAGTGATCTTTTCCCGCATGCCCACATGCAAAGTGGGCGGGCCAAAGTATTGCCACCGCTAACGTTAATGATTCTTTGCTCTTTCCTGCTTCTCTGCTGTTAGAAACCTGCGTGCAAAGTGAAAGCAGAAGACGTTAGTAGCACCTGTATCGAAAATAAAAGCATTTGATTTTTGAAACAAATAAAACATACGTGCAAAGAAAATGATTAAAATAGCAGATTGCAAGTTAGTAGGAACGAAACGAAATCTACTGTTAGAAATCCGATGAATGCATGCTTGAAATCAAAATTCGAAATCATGATGTAAAAGAAATAAAATTACACTGAGCTTTGTCGACAAATGGATGGATCCATGGATCCGGATTCATGTTCTCCGTATTAAGGATGTAAAAGAAAATGAATCGAAAAGGTGTAATCGGGTCTCTGGTTTAACAGCACTTCGTTGTGTTAAAATGCTTGTCAACTTCCTTCCTTCTAAACTGTTGTGTGAGTGGCTAGGACCACTATTTTGACCTCTGAGGGCTGCCCTGAAAGCTGTGTATGTCAATGCGATCAGTGTTTGTAGTCACTTAATCAGATTGGTGATGTTTTGGTGTCTACAGGTGCAAGCTTTCCAACCTAAACAAAATGCTCCTAATAACGCTCAAAATACCATTCCCCAAAATCAAAATCAGAATGCTAATCAATCATTGGATATATTTCAACATCCTTTACCAAACCATGGTAAAGAAGTGGCCAATCAAATCAAACATCATAATGTTCCCCCTCCTACCCGATATGTAGGGACTATTAGCAGACAATTACCTATTCAGGATCCTCAAATATTTGACACAACTTTATCCTTGGTCACGACCAGGCCCCTACATAATTTTCAAACTCCCAATCCTAGTGATGTAGAATCAGATACTAAAAGTGAAGTAGACATCACCTCAAACCAATTGAATAGCTCTGAAAATGAATCAGATCCTATTCAACCTATCACAGATGCTATGGTTCCAAAAGAACCATTTCCTAGAAGAGTTACTACTCGACCCTCTTCTAATCAATTCCTTCCTAATGAACAAGCCATAAATGCTCAATCGAGACTAGTTCAGCGTCTTCAATATAACATTGTAGGTACCATCGGAGTCGTTGCTAGACAACATGCTCAAAACTCTCAACAAGATCAAACTTAGAATGATGGATCAGCTCCATTTATTTTGAAAGATCCCAATAAAGGGAATCATATGTCTAATGTTCAACTTAAGCCTCCTTACAATATTAATGAACAATTATCCAACACTACAGCCAGAATTTCCTTGTTGGATTTGTTAAGATCTTCTCCCACCCATAGGGATGAGTTAATGCTTACATTAAGCCAAATTATGGTACCTCAAAATATTCAACCTCAAGCCATGTCCAATACTATCATCACTCGAGAATTCAATTTTATTGACTTCCGGGATAAAGATATCCCACAACACAGTTTACATAAGGATAATCTCTTATATATTACTGCTCTAATTGGAGATGTAGCTGTTAAAAGAGTCCTAATTGATAATGGTTCATCTCTAAACATTTGCACTTTTGACTTCTACCAACGTTTTGGCTTTAGAAGTGATGAAATGAAGAAAATTGACATGATTATCAAAGCTTTCAATGACGAGACACAAGAAACGTGTGGAGTCATTACTATACCCTTGCAAGTTGGTCCTCAAACCCTAGATACAACCGTGTTTATTGTACATTGCTTTGCATCGTACAATATACTTTTGGGTCGCCCTTGGATCAATGCGATGTGAGCGGTTCCCTCCACTTTACACCAATGTGTTAAATTTGAATTTAAAAATCAGTTGGTCACTATCCATGGTGACCCTAGACCCTTTGATATGTGTGCTTTGGCAGAACCTTTTGGAGTGCAATTTTGCCCCGCTCTATCATCCACACATCCTAATTCTTATTTTCATTTAAATGTGTGAAAAACACACACATAACATCATCTACTCCATCAACTACACCCATACATTTAACTCAACCATCTTCTGAACAAACCCCACTAGAACCTCAAAAAGATCTTAAATCCACAACAAATTCTTCATGTTCCATCCCTATCATTTCAAAACCTATAGACCCATTCATTAACACTTCCACATTATCAACATCTATCATACCTTCCACATCTAAAGATATAGGGAATGATCCTTCTACATCTTATGCTCTTTCTGATGAACTTTTATCGAATTTATCCACAATCTTAATATCAGAGAAAAAAAATGCTTTTATGCAAGATTCAATTCTTTTAAATAACTTGCCACCATCTCCTCATACTTTGGGCCTCCCACAACCTATGGGAAGTACTTACCAAGTCGGGAGTTGTGCTTTTATTTATAAAGGATATGATTGGGGAAGAATACCTAGGAATATCAAAACTCATCATGATGGATATGCCCGATGTTATTTTACTAATGAATATATTAAAGCTAAACCCATAATGCTTAAAATGGGATATAAAGGGAAAGGCTTGGGACCTTTCCAAAATGGCATGAAAGAACCAATCGAGGTAGAACCATGGCCTACCCGATGTGGTGTGGGCCTATTTCCTAGTAAGGGTCAACCCTTCCCTTTTGAATATGATGATCAACTCATATGTTATCAAGATTATCTAGATAAACAAGATTCTTTGTGTCCAATGAATCAGCCATTTACATGTAATATGCTATCCATAGCTTACCTTGAATTGATTGCTGAATCCGATGAGGAGTTGGAAGGAGATATTTTCCATGATGTCTCCGTTGAAGAGTTGTTACACAATGGTTTTTATTTTGATGGTTCTATACCAACTATAGCCCAACTTGAGGCCACCACTCATCAAGACAAATTATCCAACTTAACTTTAAAATAATTACAAGAATTGGGCATTTCACCTGCCCCACCTAATTTTGAAAGAGATCTACACATGGAAGTAGAAAACGTCATTAAAGTTAACATTGGAACTGAGGATAATCCTTACATAATCAATATTGGATCAGCATTAAGTCAAGAAAAACAAGATGAATACATTGCATTCCTTAAATAATATGAAGATATATTCTCTTGGACATATGAAGATATGCCAGGTCTATACCCTTCTGTAGTCATGCATCATCTAGTAGTCCATTCGGATGTTAAACCTGTTAAACAGAAACTTAGAAAAATGCATCCCAAAGTGGCCCTGCTAGTCAAAGGGGAGTTAGAAAAACTCCTGAATGTTATTTTCATACAAGCTATTGATTATGCTGAATGGATCTTGAATGTAGTTCCAGTCACCAAGAAAGAAGCTACCAAAGTTAGGGTTTGCACAGACTTTAGAGAATATTAACGCTGCATGCCCTAAAGATGATTTTCCTCTTCCAAACATGGACCAAATCATTGACTTTTCTGTTGGGAGTGGAATGATGTCCCTAATGGACAGATTCTACGGCTACAATCAGATCAGGATAGCTCCTGAAGATCAGGCTAAAATAGCCTTTATTACCCCTTTGGGTACCTTTTGTTGGAAAGTGATGCCATTTGGTTTAAAGAATGTCGGTGCAACATATCAATGAGCTATGACTTATATCTTTCATGATATGATGCATGATATCCTACATGATTATGTAGATGATATTATAGCTCGCTCTATTAAAGAAGATGATCATTTAGATGATTTGAGAAAAGTATTTAATTGGTTAAGAGAATACCTTATTCGATTAAATCTAGCCAAATGCATATTTAGAGTTAAGTCCAGTAAACTATTAGGGGTTTTAGTTTCTTTATGTGGTATCAAAATCGACCCTCTCAAAATTGTGACTATCACTGATATGCCCGCACCTACCACTATATCGAAGTTACAAAGTTTACAAGGTAAGCTTCAAGCCATCCGTCACTTCATCGATAAGTTGGCAGATAAAACCACTCCCTTTCTTAAGCTCCTTAAGAAGGATGTCCATTTTAACTGGGATGATGAATGTACAGAAGCTTTTGAACTTCTCAAACAATACCTCCTTAACTCGCATGTGCTTTCATCGCCTAGACCTAATCGCCCATTTATCCTATATATTTTAGCTTCAGATTTCACTTTAGGAGCTATGTTAGCTCAGCTTGATGATGAGAAGAAAGAACGTGCTAATTATTACATTAGTCGAACCCTCATTAGTTATGAAACCCGTTATACAACATTAGAGAAATTATGTCTAGCAGTCGTATTTTCTATGCAAAAATTACATCATTATATGCTCAGTCAAAAAATGTATGTCATTGCTAAATATGATCCCTTGAGGTATCTCATGAGTCGACCTTATTTATCGGGTTGCATAGCCAAGTGGGTTCTTGCTCTAAGCGAGTTTGAACTCATGTTCATAGGACAAAAGTCTGTTAAGGGTCAAATCATAGTAGATTAATTAGCTACTGCACCCTTAGAGTCTACCCATCCCCTCATCATTGAGTTTCCTGATGAATGCCTTCAATTAAAGGCAGACCATATTGAACAATGGTCCTTATACTTTGATGGAGCCCGATGCATGAGTGGGGCTGGTGTGGGTATTATTTTAATATCCTCACAAAAACATCTTATACCTTTGTCCTTTAAATTAAAATTTGCTTGCACCAATAATACTGCTGAATATGAGGCTCTAATCCTTGGATTACGAGCTACCTTGGTGGTAAAAATCAAACATCTGCCAGTTTTTGGTGATTCTCAACTTGTCATAAACCAAATTAATGAAGTTTATCAGACCAGAGATGATAAATTGTGCCCATATAAAGCATATTTTTTGCAATTTTTATCCTTATTTGATAAAGTTACTTTGGAAGCTATTTCGTGAACTAGCAATCATGCAGCTAATGCTATTGCCGCAACTGCATATCTTCTGCCCTTGGAGTTAGATGAAAAATATGCCACCATCATTATTCGTCGACTCCAGGAACCCACTTCAAATAAATCATGTTTAGAACCTTTGGATGCATTTCTAATCACTGAAACTACTCCTGAACCTTGGTATACGGATATAATTGATTTTCTCCAAAATGGGACTTTCCATGCCAATTCTAATAGAAACTAGCATCAGTTATTACGTCGACGAGCAAGTCAATTTGTAATTATTGGCAATACTTTATATAGAAGATCTTTTGAAGGTATCCTATTGAGATGTTTGAATCTAGAAGAATCCAAATCATCTTTAAGTGAAGCCCATGATGGATCTTGTGGAGGACACTTTAGTGGTAGTGTCATTGCTAAAAAGATCCTTAGGATAGGCTAATTTTGGCCTACCATGGAAAAGGATGCACATGATTATGTGCACCATTGCGACAAGTTCCAAAAACATGCTGACCTTGTCCATGCGCCTGCATAAGAGCTGTAGGCTATTTCATCTCCTTGGCCCTTTTCAAAATAGGTCTTAGAAATTATTGGCAAAATTAATCCTATGTCATCTGATGGACACAAATTCATCATAACTACCACTGAGTATTTCACAAAGTGGGTTGAAGCTATGCCTTTAGCTTCCTGCACTGGAACTCAAGTCTCTAAATTTATTTTTAATCAAATCATTTGTAGGTTTGAAATTCCTACAAATCTCATCTCAGACAATGGAACTTGTTTCAAAAATAAATATGTTAAAAAATTATGCCAAAAATATAAGATTCAACATCGCTGGTCCACTCCCTATTATCCTCAAGGTAATGGTCAAGCAGAATCATCTAACAAAACCTTAATCAAAATTCTCAAAAGAATGGTCAATAAAACTGGCCACGACTGGCATATTCAATTATATCCAACTTTGTGGGCCTATCGAACTAGTGTTCGAAATCCCATTGGAACTTCACATTTTGTCTTGGTTTATGGCGCTGAAGCCGTTTTTCCCTTTGAATTAGAAGTTCCTTATTTGGCTCTACTACTTCAAGATACCAAAGTAGGAGATGAATATCGAGCTGGCAGAATCAGTCAGCTGGAAATTCTAGATGAAAAGCGCATCAATGCTTTAGAGCACCTTCGTGCCTACCAAAACAAGCTTAAAAGATCATATGCCAAGAAATTTCATCATCGATCCTTTGAGGTCGGCGACCTTGTTTTAAAATAAAATCAAAAAAATACTAATGCAACTAAAGACCTTAAAGGTAAATTTGAGCCCAACTGGCTTGGACCATATATTATCACTGCTAAATTTGAATCGGGGAGCATACAAATTAGCTACCTTAGATGGTAAATATTTAAAATAACCTATGAATATTATGCATCTTAAGCGATATTACGCATAAAATTTGGTCATTTCATCATTTGTACATATTTTGCATGTCTCATTTAAAATATATATATATCAAACTGTTTAAACAAAAACAAATGAAAAAAAAATAAAAAAAAAGTCAAAACAGCAATATTACTGACTCTTTTGAAACCCAAAAAAAATAAATAATAAAGAAGAAAGAGAGTCAAAATTATCAAACTCTTCACAAATATTTGTTGTATATATTTCTTCTTCAAGTATTGCAGTTATATTTTCAAGTTATTTTGGATAAATTAACATTTATTTGGAATCCCCCACTATCACAAACACAAAAAAATAAATATCTTGATTTTATCTGGCATGATTACTAATCTCTCTTATATCAAAGTACACAAAATTCAATTAAATAAAGTTTGAGCACAGAGAATTGATGTTGTTATTTACTTAAACCAAGCATATCTTTTCACAATAAAATGATTACATTTGTAATTTCCATGTTATGTTACATAGTAGAAATGGTTCTTGAGAAAAAAATTTCCCCTGCTATCCTATCATGCACATGGTCTAGAATCTTTGAGAATTGGCAAAAGGACAAGCTCACCCCTACCCGAAATAAAAATCCCTTGCTCTATAGCTAATCCGAGAAAGTATCCCTAGCATAGAAAGAAAAGAAAAGTTCAAAAGAAACAAAAAAAGAAAAAGTTTATTTCAGTATTATCTCAAATATCAAGTCACAATACAAAAAAACAAAAAAAAAAGCAAAAGCAAAGAAACAAAAAAAAAGACAAAAGCAAAAGCAATAAAATCCCTTTCCCTACCCCTTGAAAATAAAAGAAGGGTTGATGAGCTTGAATCCCTGGAATTCTCAATTATTCAAAAACTGTGAGGTAAGCCCCATAACAGGTGGTTTGTGCCCAACCCGCTTGGCCTTGGGTAACTCCTAGCATGGTGATATGTCTGTCACATTAGCGACCTTCTTTTGTATAGACCTATGTCTACTTATGTATTAGCTAGCTCTTGATAACCCGACCTACATAGTAGTCTGGTATGGTTATATGCATCTAAATCATGGTTAATGAACACTTATTTGGTTCATTCAAATCACTTGTATCAAATTCTCTTGCTCAAAACTTGGTAAATGAACAATGCAATTGCACACACATTTGTATTTGAGAGATTTTGTGTATCATTATGATAAATCAAGATTGGTAATGAACTCACATACGCACATGGGATTCCTTATAAATCTAACTTTTGTCTTTAAGATACTTTGAAATATTTTTGCAAATTGTTTGGAATAAATTCATTTTCTTCTTTGAAAGAACAGTTGTTTAGTATAAATACAACTACATGCATTCTCAAAAAAATCAAAATCATTTTCAAAACATGCAATAAAGTTACATTTATATATAACTTTTGACTTTCGCGATGATGGTATAGTTCCAAAACTAAAATTGGAATTTTATGCCTAGTGCAAGTCCTCGTCTTCATATTTTATGAAGACCAAAATTACAAATCAACCATGCAATAAAACTATTATTTTCTTCTTTGGATTTCACGATGATGGTATAAGTTTATACCTAAATATTCTATGCCTAGCGCAAACCATTGTACCAATTTTATTTTTCATTTATTTAAAATCATAACAAACATATGACTTAAATCATTATGTTACACAATTATGCTTTAAAAAAAACAAACACCTATTCTATTTCATGTCATTATGTCAAACTTCAATTTTACAATGATGGTATAATTCCTAGGGAATTATCCAAAAAATTTATCACACTTAGGAATTTATGCCTAGCAAAAGTCATTTTAAAATATTTCATGCATAATATTTTCATGGAAATCTAAAAAACAAATCATCATCATCATCATCATTTGCATCATCACAACAAAGCCTTAAGACAGTCTCTTAAGCACTCTTTTACTTTTAGCAATATTTCTATACTAGGATTAGCTTGACGATCGAGTGAGCTGTGACTCCATGAAATGGTCTATAATAGCGACAATGTCCTTTGAAATTATTGTTAAAAGTCCCTTTTATTTTTATCAAATTATCACATCACAAAAAACCAACTTGTTTACATCAGATTATTTCCTTTAAATTTTAAAAAAGCATGACATTCAAACCATCATATTTCCAAATGGCATAATTACATGAATCATCAAATTAATCAATCAAAAAATTAAAGCATCATAAAAATACATAAGACAAGTCATATGATCAAAAATATCATATATATATCTCAACCATATATGTACATATTATCAAAGCTAGATTGGTATGTCACAATCTGTACCTAGGCATACTCAATCCCCTATCAAAAATAATAATAAGCACTATAATCAATCTGTGCAGTGCAATCTATAGCAACTAGCCTCGAGAACCCCTCGAGCTCTCAGCCTCATCTCCTCTCCCACCCTGAGGTGGACGAGGTCCCATCATAGTCTGTGTGGTGCTATGAGTCCTAAACTCTAATCGTGATGATGTCCTCAATGACCTCATCTCGAAAGGCTCCGCAATATGGGTTGGCAGCAGTAACCTCTGCCCGTCTGGCACCATATGGTGGTATAGTGTCTAATAGAATGTGACCTGGGCAATAGCCCATGCTAGATCCTGAGTGCTCGCCCCTACGCTTCGTGCTCTGAGGTGTGTTACCTCATATCTAAGCTATGTGGCCTCCTCTCGATGTCGTGCAGCCTCATCCTGTAGAGTCTACACCTTTGCCTGGATACGGATAGTCTTCGCCTGAAGAGTAGCCATCTCACTACTCTCTCATGTGTCCACACCATTGCCATTATCGGGCGATGGTGGTCTCTCTCTCCATGGAGAATGGGGTCTCTCCTCCCTCCTCTCCCACTGTCGCGGCCTCTGTTGAGCCTATGGTATCCTCTGCTCTCTCTCGTCATGACCTTGTGCCACCTCAATGGCCACCTGGTGCCACCTCCCCATCCGATGCACAATTGTGTGAATTGAACCTTGAGCCCTCGTCATCCAAGGAGGGTGGATGCCTATGTACCAGGCATCGTAGCCGTCAGCTACCCCTATGTCATCCCCATCCACTGGCTGAATGGGGGCATCATATATGTTCAGACCCCAGAAGCACTACATATCTGGAGCCTTGCTAACTATAGTGTTATCCCGGACAGTTCGAGAAAACTTGTATTCTCTGAGGGATGGGATCCCCTGCTATAGATCAAACTGCCTTAAAACATGGTCATAGCGATGGAGCTCCACCTCTTCCATCTCCATCCTTAGCCAACAGACTTGCCTGATGTGAGCCAGTTCTTGTCCATCCTTGGCCCACCCTGGATGATCTCTCCAAGGCCTCTAGGTGATCTGGTCGAAGACAAGGTCATCAAGTAGTCTCCGAGACATTAGCAGATCTATCCACCACTGTGACCCTCTCTAGAGCCACTAGTAGAAATCTCGAGGCCTCTCCCCATAAATCCCTGTCAGTGGGAACCCTACCAACCTTCGCACCATGATGTACTCCTAGCACCAAACCTATAGTAGAGATGTCATAACCAGACATCGACTGCCCTTGTATACGACCCCATGCAGCATCCTATACAGTCAGCATAGTACAAAGCTCCCCTAAGAAAACCTATATCCATGGTCTCTCATGTCACAGACCACATCTTTCAGTAGCCATGGTACTCTGCATCCACTTTGATGGCATAGCAACAGACCACCTACAACCCCAGCAAAAACCTGTGTTAGTCTAGATGCCCCAAGCATCTTTCGTAGAGATTCGATATTCACTCTGCCCTTCTCCAAGGCGAAGCTTGAATCTCTGTATAGTCACATAATCACGTGGCCCTGATTATATGCGGGAGTGATTATCTGTCCTTGTATGGGGATCCTCAAAATCCTCCATACATCCTCCAGTGTGGGAGTAATCTCCCTTGTCGGTAACCAAAAATAGGAAGAACCCGGATACCACCTTTCTGCTAGGGCTGTCAATAGCCCCATATCCGTAGAAACTCGTGGCATCTCTTGCCACATGCTGCAAGCCAACCTGAGCCAGTTGATCTCACTCTGCCTTGAGATAGAGCGGCCAAGTCATCCCTCAACCCACCGTATTTCCATTCTCTACTCTTTAGTAATCCTCTCTGCAACATAAACAACAAAATAATAAAAATCATTAATAAAATAGTGATTAAAAATGCAAGTAAAACAAAGTTCAATTTTATAAATGCTAATATCGTCCACTATTGGACGATATCGTCCCAAATTTGAGCAAATTCATCTTTGATTTTGCCAATCGAAATCGTCCCCTTTTTGACGAAATCATCCCCATTTCGTCGATTTTGCCTCTGGACGAAATCGGTGATATCGAGATGATTTTGATGAAATCAAGACGATTTCATCTCGATGATGTCGACAGCCCAAAAACGGCCGTGATGGTCAAAAATTATCAAAATTTAATCTAAAAAGCATGAAATTCAAAATTCAAGCCTTCTAAACTAAGTTTAGACCCTTACCCGTAGCCCGCGCCGGACCTCTATCGATCTGTGCGCTGTCTCGACCATCTTGTCTGCAGAGCTCCACAAACCAGAAAATAAAAAAATGAATAGTAAAAATGAATTAGGGTTTTTCCCTATTTTTCTTAATTTTATTCAAAAACAATTAGCAACAAATTTAATTTTGGCTTTTCCACGTTTTTACCTCAAACGTTCGATTTGGGTAAAAACACGGAGGGGGCATCATAGTAAGATGTACGATTCGACCAAGAATTGTCACCTAAAAATGGAAATAAATTTTTGCTTTCTCATAGATCGAGAAGAACTCATCTTTAACACATTTTCCTCAGGAAATTTGCTAAAGAGGGTGCAAAATGTAACACCCTAAAATTGGTGCAGTAAACCTTAGCAAATAATTAAAATTACATTAGTAATAATTCAAATTCAAATTTTAACCCCAAAACTGCTCCCAAACCGCCTGCTGCCCGTTTCCTCATTTTCCATGCCATTTTTAGAGTTTGTTTTGTCCATTTGAAGAACGTCCAGACGATCTCGTACCAAACTGATTTGTGCATAGTTAGCTTATGTTTCAACGACATCTCTAATCTGGGAAGAAGCATGTCTGCACCATTAGAGACCTCCCCCGTTGGAGATCTTCCAAATTAGGATGATCTCCAACCTCCTAACCTCCCTCCTAAGCCTTTTTAACCTTAGGACCCCCTCTTGGCATTCCCTCTGGCTGAAATTCCCTGTAACACGAATTCTACATGCCTTAGACTATCTTAAACCACCATTTGCATTTGTATTTTTCCAAGTTTGTTTGCAGGAACTTCATATTTTTTCAGTCGAAGCAAGCACAGATCATCGCAGACGATCTTGTTCAATTCAAGATGATTTCATACCAATCCGAGATGATTTCGACTGCAGTCAACATTGGAGGCAATCAGTGCCCAGGGTTTGCGTTTTCTCACTTTGTTTGTTGATTTATCCTACATTTAGTTAAATTTGTTATTATTCCTTATTGTTCTGCATCTTGGAGTTCACCCATATAGCTTAAATTGCACAATGAAGTCATAATTTGTCATTAGAACATCATAATATACTTAAATTTTTATTTGTGATTATCACCTTAGCATTTATGTTGCCATTTTACACCATTTTTCTCTGTTAGAATAGTTGCATTTTTGGTATTTTGTATCTATTTCTCTTTTTGTAGGTCTTTGACAAATTTTTCTGACGAATTCATCAGATCTTAGACGATCTCGTCAGATCTCAGATGATCCTATCAAATTCTAGACGATCTAGACTGCTTCAAAAATCAGAACCTTCATTAGACATCTGGATCAGGTATAATTCTTTAATCTAGCTTATTATTTTTGTTTTATGTCCAAATCTATTTTCTGTATTTATTTAATTTGCATTTTCATAATAGAACACTTAGATTCATCTGGCCAAACCTAGGACTTAGATGTTTAAAGATAAAACTGAACACATTAAACACATTCCCAACCTAGGCATGGAAATTGCCACTAAACGTTTCCTGGTGAACCCCACCATTCGTCAAAAAATCACCTTAATACCCGTCCCTCGAGATGCGGGACCTTCAAAGAGCCTCTCAGTTTGATATACAGTCCCATCCTTTTCCCATCCCACTTTCGAGCGCAGATCCTTTAGCCTGAAGGTTATGGTGTGAAAATTTTGGAACGATACAGTTTCTATCAGGTCTCCATCACTCACACAAAGATGACACATAGTACCAATTGAAGTGCATACATCTCATCTCTCCAAGCCTATATAGTCCCACCCTATGCAACCATGTACCATCATTAGAAAACCATGTATCATTCAAATTATCTCACAACACACAAATATGATGTCATAGTTACACCTTTTTCACCTGCATCCATACATCAACACACAAACATTCATCATCAGTACGATATATACCATATATATCTACAACAAACAAAAAAATTACATTCATTATGTCACCTATGAATCCAAACATATTCACAATCTCATATGTTAATCTCAATCTAAGTGTATACTTGGATACCCATAAATCACACTCATTCAATAATCTTTCACCAAAACTCACTGCAGGTACTCCAAACATGCATATGTACACATGCACACATACCAAGAAATTTTTGTACCATTGCAAACAAAAGGTAGATTTGGATATCCATTTGTAAAAATACTACCCCACCCAAAAAAAAATTTGGTAAAACTTTATGCAAGCATGTTAAAAATGTAAACACACATACACTCATGCATATCAAAACACACAGTCAAAAACCATCAATACTTTTCAAACATGTTTCAAATGCATTCACATGCATACATTTCAATTAAATTGTTTTATTTCCAAACATACAATGCTAAGTTTCACTATGCATTTTATATCATTTATTTTTACTATAAATTTGTTCCATAGGCTTCATTTTTAACTCTTTAATACATAAATATCGAGGCAGGTAAAATCCACTTATCAACACTACACTCCTCTCCATGTTGATGCTAATTTTACTTCCCACCACTTTTCCACCCTCATATCCACAATCTGATAGTGCTTCACTCCACAAATACTCACTCACCTCTCTCTCTTCATTTTTCCTTACTTCGTAACACAAAATGAACCTTACGCTATGCGATTATTTTTATATAGCATTGTTCATGTAGATTCAAATCAAAGGTTGCAAATCACATTCACAACGTAGGCTACGAATAACATTTTCAAGCGAGGTTGTGAGTCTAATTTTTCAAGTGGAATTTCTACCCTCATGTCCTCCTATTTCCATCTATGCTAAGAATTTCCATTTTCTTCACATATTATCTTTCTATTTTCCATATTTCCAATCAACTCGTCATTATTTCTCATCTTCTCCACCATCAACTCATCACTTGACGTGGTAGATAATCAATAATCAAAAACTTTACCTTGTATGTGATCAACAACCAAACATACAATTATGGATACCATAGTTGTCTAGGAATTTTCTTCCAAAGATCATCTCAAGCCCTCCTTTCCTAGGGTAGATAAAAAACAAAACTTCTCTTCTCAATAAAACTCTAACTCAAACAAACATTTGAGAGGCCTACTGCCTATGACTATAGATAACTCATGGATTGCCTTCTTCAAAGTGGTAGTCATAAGACCACTTTTGAATGAAGCACCTAACATACATCTATCTAGGTGTGAACGACTTATAAAATAAATATCGAGAACTCATTAACCTATCAAAGGAAAAAGTTTCAAAGACATGTGTACCTTCCACAATTGGGACATATTACGTTGATCACAAAGCAATATGATATTACGTCTCCCCTCAAATCAATTATTGCAACACTATAAATATTCATAATCAGTCACAAATCATTCACTATCAATGTGTCTCTCACATCTATAATCATCCATCATTAATTCATCTTCTTCAAAATCAAACTACCAAAGTAGTATCATCAATTTTTGCACTGCACTGTGGCTTCACACAATGCAGTATAAAAAGGGGAAAATGTAGACACCCAAAAGTTGCACATTTCTACTTCTCTCATCATCATGCCTAATCAATTTGTAAAGCTCATGAAATTTGCATAAATCAGCCTCAAAATACAATTCATTTATAAAAAATACTATTCATCTCCATAAGCCCCCTTGGGCTATTTTAGCCCCTTTCTATGCTTAACCATGGGTCCCCATGTGACCACCATCATGACTTAATCTTGGATAACTTTTTACTTTGGTCAAAAATTCACTTTGGGATCAAATTTCACTTTATAGCTAAGCACATGGTTACTTCACTTAAGGATAATTAATACTAAGCCTTCCACCTCACCTAGTCTACCCTTTTACTAGGCTAGTCTTTCACATAATCTAGGCTACTCTTTGGTTAGCCTAGCCTTTCCACTTCACCTAGTATACCCTTTGACTAGGATAGCATTCCACCTCACCCCTCTGATATTTGCTCCATTTCACATTCTCCTACGCATTCAATGACAATTGAAGACTTTTGCACACACAAAAGAAAATTTAAAATTAAAAGGATTTCCACCTCAACATGTCATAAATGATATTTGGAAACTTTCCTCCATCTATTTATTGCATGTGGATGGGTGATATATTATCTCACCCAATTGCACTTATGATACATGACATCCATGCCACATCAAGTGACACCTCACATAGAACACCTCACAGGGGACACCTTAGCTCCTCCCCCAACTTTAGCAAACTCTATAAATAGAGGGTCAAATTCTCCATTTCAAAGAGACACCATTTTGATTAGAAAAACTCTTCTAAAATTATCCTAGACTACAACATCACTCAACATCATATAAAACCACTCATCATCCATTACCACATAGGAATCCATATGAAATACATCGACATCATTTGATATTGATATGTTGAAGATAAATATTGGATATTTTGAAGATAATTCAATGGACAGTAGAAGAATCCCCTATATTAGAGGAATATTTACTTTAGAATTTGTTGATTTTGGAAATCGTAGTCACATTCACAAGGTAGGCTATGAATATCAACATAGTCAAATTTGTAGCCTAGGCTATGAATCCTATTTTTAGACTTACAAAGGCTACAAAATCAGGTAATTTTTCTTGTATTTGTTTTCATCATTTTTCATGGTATTAGTCATATTTTGAGCATATTTTAGGTATTTTTATCTTCAAACATGAGGGGTTTGATCAAGACAGGTCCTCATATATTCTAACCATGTTTTGCAGGTTTTGTAGGTCTTGAGGATAGATTTGACCATGAGTGGCACATAAGCAATAATCCCACTTACACCAAGGAAAACAAAGAAGACATTTGTAGTTGCTTGCCATTTTATTGAAAGAGGGCTTCCCTTGTGGAAGATCCATATTGTAGCCCTCAAAGTCATATTTTGTAAAAATTGCCACACTTGTAATCCCATTTTGAAATTTAATTTAAAGCAATAGTTTTTTGTGTATTTCAAATATCCATCATCATTAAATAGACATCATCCATAAAGATAACAATTTCATATTATTATTTTCAATTTACATCTACCATTTTTAATACCAAACATGCATGTTATATGTACACACTTATAAAATTCTAGTAAAGACACTACAAATAGGTCTTTAGGATAGATGGTATATATCTATAGTTATAGACATCCATCAATCATTAGATAGATACCATCTATAAAGACACTACTTTTATATTATTGTTTTCAACTTTTATTATTGTCTGCGTCATCTATGCCTATCTATTTTTTTTGTACGTATGTTTGTTCTAAGGAAACACCACAATAGAGGTTCTAATGATCCATTAAAAAATATTTAAGCTTTCCTAAAATTATTGAGTGGTCAGTGTAACTACATTATTTATTCCATAGCTAATCATGTTATTGAATTTTCTTTATGCTTAATTGCTTGTTTCTAATTTTACCAGCTAAAGAAGGAGCTTTAGTTTGTAAATGGTGATGATATATATTTTACCATGTTTAATGGCCTGAGGAAGGAGATTTGGCTTTTAAATAGTTATCAAGTACATTTGTCTATGCTTAATGACATGAGTTCGTATATAATGAACATTTTTTTTTGATAAAAAGTATAAAAAATATTCAAAAAAATCAAGTTATGCAGTTAATTTTGATAACATACCTTTCTTGGCTAGGCTCAAAATACAAATTTGATCTATTTCTTTGATTATACAATCTCTATATGTTATAGTTCCTCATAGATGACCCCTTAAGGCATTCCATTCATCCTATCATTTTGAATCCTTGGAGTCCGTCCTAAATATACAAATCCCTTTTTTTATTCTTATCCTCCCTTTCTTAGTTCCCGTATTGCTGTTTGATTCTGGGTATATAGTGAACATTATTTTTTCCTACAATGTTAAATATGTGACATGTATGTACTTATAAAAATCTAGTGAAACTTATATGTAACCTTCTATTTATCCCAATATATGCCCAAATTTTTCCTCCATATTTTGGTGTTTCTCAATCTATGTCAAGGTTTTCCTTCTATATTTACATGATTCTCTTCCTATCATATAGCTTTATTTTATTTTCCAAGATGACCTACTAGAGGTAGCAAATAAATCTCTACACATTCATAAATAATTATATACACATCATATTTAAATATACATCATCCATGAAGATAACATTTCATATTATTATCTTCAATTTTTATCTACCATGTTTAATACCAAGGACACATGTGATATGTACACACTTATAAAATTATAGTAAATATTGTAAATGTAACCTTGTATTTACATAAATTTATACCCAAATTCCTCCACATTTACTTTTTTCTCCCTATAATCCATCTAACTTTCTTTAAATCTATGGGCATTCATCAACCATTAGATAGACACCATATATGAATACATTGATATTATAGTATTATTTTCAATTTTCATTGGTGTTTATGTGTCATCTATGTCTATTTTTTTTCCTATGTTTATATTGGAACTCTAAATTATTTTAAATCTCCATCTGTCTCTCTATCATTTATGGATATATATTATTTGTACTTGAGGCCTAATTTTTAGAACAACTCTATAAATTCATGTGGTATTAGACACCCTATAAACTAAAGTCTATATTCACAACCTTCTCATAATGATTCATACCTTTTACCCCTCAATCAACTCCTTCATATTATCCTTTATGAGGAGATTTGTGATTTGATATCAATAGTGAATGCTATGTATAGAAACCATGCATAAGATGTATTATTTTATGGTTTGCAAGAAGTAATCTTGTTCATCCTTTGTGAGGAGAGGAAAGTTATAAACCCAACATCCTGTAGACACCAAAACAACACCAATCCGATTATGTGACTGCAAACACTGATCGCTTTGACACACACAGCCCCCAGGGCAGACCTCAAAGGTTAAACAGTGGTCCTAACCACTTTTGTAGCAATTTTGTAAGGTCAAAAGGCAATTTGGCACATCCAGGCACTTTGCTTAGAATTCGTCCCTCCCAGGGACGAATTCAAATTGGGATCCGTCTCACCCAGGGACGAATTCTGAATTCGTCCTGGGTCGGGACGAATTCCAGGTTCAACGGGCAAAAAGAAGAATGGCGCCAAGTGGCAGCCGAGGACAGTCAATTATTGCCTCCTGCCTTGCATGCGCGTGTAGGTGGGCAGAGTAGGCGTTAGAGGACTGTCACAAGGGCAGTCATGGAAGCCCAAGTCATGGAGGAGTCTCCTCCCTCTTGAGAAGGCATGGCCGCCACATGGCACCCCTGCATGCCCCTCCAAAGAGACCCCCTGGGTCTATAAAATGGTGGACTTTCCCACCCAAAAGAAGACAAGTTGGAGGCATTTTCAAGCAACGAAGTGCTGCCAAATTGAACACCACATTGCACCCTTTTTTGATTCACCTCTTCCACATCCTTGATCTCTTTCGCAAGAGAGGTTATTGGGTGGCTTTTGGAAGTGTGGATCCGGACCCAAACCCGACATTTGACCACATTGATCTACCAATTTGCCGACAACCCATCACAAGAGATTTTGGGCCCATCCCAAGTGGATTGGTGCCGAAATCAAGTTCTAACGGTGGGCGGCCCGCTTGGGCGCCCCGCACTTTCTAAGTTTTATTCTAATTTGTTCTTTTATCACTTGTTTATATTCCATTCCATTCTATGTTGTCTAGATAGTTTATAACTTCGATTTCATAATGTTTTGATCAGATCTCATCATGTTTTTGTCACTTTTGTTGTCCCACTAACTTGTAGATAGCGACGTCAAATTCCCATTGATGGAGGTCAAATTGGGAGAATCCGACCATCTGGGTCATCCCAAAATGCCCCCAATTAGCTAACCCCTATGTTTGTAGGTATTTTGGAGATCCCGAGACGTGACATTTGAGCAGCATCACCTCGGCGCTTTGTCGCAGGCGAATTCGTCCTACCCGGGGATGAATTACAGTAGAATTCGTCCTGCCCAGGGACGAATTTCAGTTGAATGCAAATCGGTGGAGTTTCATCGACTGTTTTGATGGCAGTGGCCCTCTGGTAATGTTTTTTGGTCTCTGTCAAAATTGTAGGTTACTTAGAATCATTTTATTCACTGATTTAGTTAATCTTATGCATGCATCCTTCATTGGTTTTTAGAGATCAAACGCTTCATATTTTGTCACAGGTGCTACTAACGACTTGTTGTGTCTTTGAATGTAGGAAGAATAGCAAGGATCAAGGATTCATCAACACCAGCGGCGGCAACACTTTGGCCCGCCCATTTCAAATGTGGGCATGCGGAAGGAGGAATACTAAGTCCTGATTGTAACCGAAATTCATTTAACGCTCCTAGCCCCTGAAAAGGGAGGAGGCATCTTTGTAACCGAGATTAAGAGAGTTAAATAAAAAGGGCTGTGCTTTCTACACTTTCTGTTATCTCATTTCAAATTTGTCTTTTTCATTTCATGTTTTTCACATTTTAGGACTTAAGCGTTTATTTGATTTTGGATGCATTACAATAGTTTTCCTTTCAAAACTTTTGGAATCTCGTGCTTTCAGTGGCGATCACGGTGGGACTCTGTCCCCTAGTTTTTTAAGATCGAGAAACTGATCGAAAATTTGTGATTTGTGCTTACAGGTACCTTTTGTCGAACTCTGACTGTTATTCATCTTTGCCTGTGGCGAATACTTTACTGTAATTCGTCTGACCCTGAGACGAATTCAAATTCATCTCAGACAGGGACGAATTCTGTTCTGTAATTCATCTCACAGAAGGACAAATTTCTGTCTATGCATTTTCAGGGCCGAGGATCAGAAACAGCAGGTCTAGGCAGAGAAAGGTAAAGGTTCTAAACTGTTCCTGTCATTTTCTGCTTTTTTTGTTTCTATTTTTGTCAATTTTTGCCTTCTTAAGGAAAGTAGTTGCTTCTGCCTGTTTCAATTTTTAATAAAAATAACCACACACACTTCACGCAACATTTTTAAACCAAGGAGCTGGTCGTAAGACCCCAGCCCTTGATCAAGACCAACGGTGGGTTCATCACCACCTTGGCTTGATTTTTGCATCCATTTACCCCGATTGTCACTGTTGTTAGGCGTAAATCCTGACGAAAGCTGACCGAGTGTCGTTGGGGTGATTCCCAACATGCGAGGATAAGTCTTCTATGGTAGGTGTCATTAACAGGACAATCCCCCTTCCGTACCGCCTACGTACCACGTACCATCTGCTCTCACGTACCTATAGTTTCCCTCTCGTAAGGGCGGGTATATAGAGAGGTTGGTATATCGGCCGGGCAATGGTATATTGAAGGGGCGACCATTTATGGGAGTTATATGAGCCTTCATTACGCATTTAAACGTTCTTCAAAACTTTCAAAAACAAAACAAAATCATCAAAATGCACTAAAACCAGTTTAGGACACACCATTAATCTTTAAAAGAGATAATCACCGTTTGTGTATGTGTGTGTTCATTTCTACTTAGTGTAACAAAAAAATCATAAAAGAGATAAAATCTGCTTAGCTGGTAGAAGAGCACCACAATGGTGTGCACCCAGAGCCAAGCCCAATCAAGGGCAGAAGCTACGGAAAGTGTACAAGGAGCGGGCACAAGTCGCCTTCGCTTTAGCCCTGAGGACTTGGCCATACCGCCTTGGCGGTCTAGACCACAAGAGAGTCCGCATCATTCCACGTCAAGGTGGAATTATAGGGATACCCCTCTAGGGGACACGCCCATTCAACACAGCCCCTTTCGGGAAGAAGCTTTACATGTGGCACTCAACGTAAATAGAAGACCGCCTTTAGAGGCTAGATATGAGTGGCCACCGTGCAACGAAGTGCTAGAGAGGCACAGGTGCCCATGAGGAGAGACAACATGACTATGGCATCTCTCCTTTGCCTCCCATCATTGTTAGAACTGAAAGACAAAACCCAGAGCGCAGGGCTCTCCACACAGGGCGAGCTAACTCCGCCCGCCCCCTTCACACCTATGAAAGGGAGTACGAGGAACACCATCAAATTCCTCGAGAGCAATATACAGCATGGGAGCCTTGCGCTTCCGCACCTGCTAGATACCATGGTCACACATCGAGGCCAGAGCCTCAGGTAAATGCCACCAACCTCGATAGAGGGAAGCGACCCATTGAAATCTCGGATCATCAAGACCGAGGCAAATACATAGGAGAAACATTCAAGCCTCCTAAACCCAATATGGCAGACCAAATTGACCTGGCAGTCACCAGACATGCCACCCGCCAAGCCCAAATCACGCGGCTTCAGCAAGATCATCAGTAGTTAGAGCACTTATACCGCCTTAACAAAGAGCGCATGCAGCGCGAAGTGGATGAGCTACTTTATAAACTACCTAAGAGGGTTCCAACCCCTCACACTCAAAAAGCAGAACAATATGAGAGGCATAATCCCTTGGTGCATGATAGGTCTCCGCGACCTCGTCAAGCTTTGCCTCCGAGACCCCATAGACCTGAGAGGGAGGCCACTCCCCAAAACAATGATGGGTACCCTCCGCGGAGACCCACTCAGGGTCATAGGTCTCGCCCAGAGACTCCTCAAGAAGTTTATGAGGAGTATGAACTAGAAGTAGAACGGGCCGAAATGCCCTATCACGGCGGAGGGGGTGCTATCCGGCCACCCCTCCATAGGCCTCCAGTCTCCCATAACTCACAATGGGAGCAAACAAAAGAGGAAGAAATTAAGTCTTTCGATGCATACAAAGCGCTATTAGAGCATTTGGAGTCTATGGAGACTAAAGCTTCTGGGCACCAAAAGCCCACGTTACGTCAACTCCACAGTCATCCAGTGCATCCATCAGTGCCCACACCTCTTTACCCCGAACATTTCAAGTTGCCTCAATTGGCAATCTTTAAGGGTGAAGAGGATGCTCAAGAGCATGTGACAAGATTCTTGAGCCAATGCTTTGGCATTCAGGATAATGATGCGTTGTTGCTAAGGACATTCATAACCACATTCGTAGGCCCTACCTCGGATTGGTTCACACAGTTGCCAAAGCACAACATAAATAATTTGGATCAATTAGTGGATGCGTTCCTTGAATGCTTTGCCTTCAACACCAAGAAGAAGGCATCATTGAGTGACCTGGCCAGCCTCAGGCAATATGAGGAAGAGACAATGGCGGCTTACGGGAATCGATGGAGGGCTCTACTTTCTAAGCTACCCTACCTTCCCCCTATGTCCGACCTCACACAAATGTTTTCATGAAGTTGTCTGAGATCAATCTCTGGGCTATTGCAGCTGTAGCAATACGCCACCTTAGAAGAAGCTCTGGCGCAAGCCGAAGTTATCGAAGAGATCAAAATATAGGATGGCAAAATTGCCAAACCTAAAAAGAAAGAGTGGAACAAAAACACTAAGATAGGAACTACGCAACCAAAACCCGCTGTGGTTAATCAAGTTGCGATAAATGTTCCTAAGCCTACACAAGAAACACAGCCTCAAAAGGCTAATTATCAGGCAGTGCCTCCTAATAATTATGAAAGAGAAAATAAAAAATAGGAGCAAAATCAGCAGCGTCGCCCTAGGCGACAATTTACCCCTTATACGGAGTCTAGGGACTCCTTATTTGACCGCTTGTCAGTGGCAAATTTAATCACCCTTCCAGAGATCCAAACCATAGATCCTAACGCTCCCAAGCCTAAGGGATACAGAGAGGATTTATATTGTAGGTTCCACAGGCGAAGGGGACATGACCTGAACGCATGCTGGAAATTCAAGGGATTAATACAAGACTTGATTGATAATAAAACATTGGCAGTGGACAACCCCATAGCACCAAATAACCAGTAGATGGGGGTCTTCAAGGATCCCTTGCCTGCCCATGAGGTACAAGCAAAACCCCTTCAGGTCAACGAGGTGCGACAGAATCTCCCCATGCAAGGGTATGTGGGAATGATCAGCATAGTGACCAGGAACAAGAAATACCCAGGAGTTGCCCCCGCGGCAGCTACAAGAGAAGTTCCAACAACGTCGCAACCTCAACAACAACCTGTGCAGTTGCCTCCGCCTAGACCCGAGGTCACGATACGGACCAAACTCACGCAGAGTTTGCGGACCACATCGGCTAGGCTCTCCATATATGAGCTTATACAACAATCAGCGCCCCATCGGGAGGCTCTTATGGAGATTTTGAAAGCCATTGAGTTGCAGCCCCACGAAGCGAATTCCTTTAATAACTTCGTGGGACATGTAAAGCGATGTACGGAGCCAGTCATCACCTTTCGAGAAGATGAAGTTAAATCAGTATCTGATGACATGGCAGATCCACCCCTGCACGTTATCGCATGGGTCAACGGGATCCCGTATAAGAGGGTGTTGGTAGACACTGGCTCGTCTAGTAACATCATTACTACAACAGCATTGAAACATCTGAAGCTGCCAGCCTCTCACATCACCGCTTCCACTTACACACTGCGAGCATTCAACGATGCGATATGCTCGACAGTTGGCACAATTGTTCTACCCGTTCAGGTAGGACAAAAGATGATACCTACATTGTGCCATATTTTGGAAGGCGAGATGGCATACAACATATTGCTAGGGCGACCATGGATCAGGGACATGAAGTGTGTCCCTTCGATAGCTCACAAGTGTTTGAAGTATGCATTTGAAGGAGAAGTACATGTAGTCCCGATGGACTTAGAACCCTTCAAATACTGCAATGCGATGCAATTGATGCCGCAATCGACCCTCCCATCGACGCACTTGGATTTCTAGTTAAATCCATCTAGACAGGGTCCGATGCCACGGGCACCACTGGTGACTAATCCATCAAAACCCCAGCCAGGTGCATCTTCATCGTCCGCTCCTTCACTACCAATGCCACCTGTCATGGCTAAATAGAAGGACAAAGGGAAACAAATCCTGGAAGAGGCTCAACCCCTAGAGGAGGTGCTGCCAACAATATCAACCATCTCAATAGAAGAGATACCTAGCACAATGGAAGTTGAGGCTCCTAGTCTACCCAACATGGAATGGACTCCAGAAGGGCTTCCATTCCCTCCCCCTCAATCACCAACAATTATTGTTGAAATGGCCAGTACGGGCCTGGGGGAGTATCTAGTGCAGAATGTTGTAGCAACGCCCATGCTAGAGTCAGTGCAAGACATGGGGAGACCTCGCCTTCCCATCGGGATAGTTGTTCCTTTAGGCTACCCACCAAACCAGACCAATTTTGTGTATGGGGGCCTTGACCATGGTACTGAACCATGCATGCAAAAGGACGAGGATGAAGAGCCTTTTGTAGAAAATGTCAATTATCTGTCTAACCCAGACTTCGCCCTGAGATACCTTGGCCAATGCAATTGGCATGGATACAGGCTAGGCAGGTATGAGCAAGGAGTGCATGTCCTTTGCCAGCCAAGATACCAAATGCCTTATGACAAGTCGGGAGTAGGGTTCAACCACCCCCTGCCCTTAGACATCTTGGTGGAAAACATGCAAGGCCTAGGAATAGGCAACCAGGGTGGATTGGCATCAGATCCTTATGCCAACCCAAACACAACATATACATTGGGAGATTACCTCCCATGGTCAACAACCACCCTTGGTAACATCAATAACCCTCCTCCTTTGCTAGAGAGAGGTGAAATTTCGGACACTAACTTTCAAGGAGAGCATAAACAGTGTCTAGAAGGATCTTCGAAAGATGAATCAGAATCATATGATCCCTTCGAATCCAATAGTGATCACTCACGAGAGATTCCCATGAATAACTGGCAAGAGATCTTTTTGAAATTATTCCCTTTAGAGGTTCCAGTTGAGCCAGTGTTGTGTCAAGAGAATCAGGTCCCCCCACCAAGTGTGGAACAACCGCAATGGGACCAGATTAATTTGCTAGAACAAGGTGAACCCTTAATGTCGCAAGTAGTTGTTGAAGAAAATGAACATTTTTGGATCTCCGACAGTGATTCGAAAGATGAGACTGAGATGGCCTATCTCAACCACATGCGACAAATGCAACAAAGGCAACAAGTGCAACAACGGCGTCCCTTGGGGATTAATGAATTATTTGCACAGATGGGCATAGTGCCAGGGCATGAGTGGTACGTAGACCCAATAGGGTGGGACCAAGTGTTGGATCCATGGCTCCAAGTTTACGATGAGCACCGTCCACCCCGAGACCCTATAATGACATCAGTGCCGAGGGAAGACCCTGTCCTCCTATCAGCACATAGGGCCGATCCATTCATGCCTGTCCCTCTAGAGCCAGATCCAGAACATAGGGAACATCCAGAATGTTTGAGTCATCACACCCATGGTAATGGAGACCAAATTCATTTCATCCACATGATCTCCATTGATTTGACCGCACCCATCCGCAATCCGGCCGATCCAGCATGGTCATTGCATCTAGACATAGATGCCATCGACTAGGATCATGCCAATTCACCTCCATCCCCATCATAGTACTGGCCTTTCGATAAAATGCCTCATTTTACCCTAGGGACAACTCAGGATATCTTTCAAGCTGAAGAGGAACCCGAGGTTCCCAACGCAGATTTAAACTCAGCTAATGATATCCATTTGATCCCGACTCCACATCAGTTGGAGGACGGATCCCACATGTCGGTCGAGGAGACGACTGACGTAGACATCGACACAGATCCAATGAATCCATGGATTCTCAAGCTGGGGGTAAGTCTTTCCCCCGAAGAGCAAGCCGACTACATTGCCCTTCTCAAAGAGAAGAAGGAGGTTTTTGCATGGTCATATAGAGACATGCCGGGGCTAGATCCATAGCTAGTCACGCATAATCTAACGCTTGATCCGACAATCAAGCCAGTTAAGCAAAAACTACGTAAGATGCACCCAACAGTGGCCTTGATGGTCAAAGATGAATTGCAAAAGCTGTTGGATGCACAGTTTGTCATCTGCATGGATTATCCGCCATGGCTGTCCAACATGGTGCCCATCAAAAAGCCCGACGGGAGGATTCGCATATGCACTGATTTTTGAGATCTAAACAAAGCGAGTCCTAAGGATGATTTCCCCTTGCCAAGCATCGACGCATTGGTAGACGCTACAACAGGTCACGAAATGCTCTCCCTCATGGATGGTTTCTCAGGATACAATCAGATTCGTATCAATCCCGAGGACCAACTAAAAATGGCGTTCACAACGCCTTGGGGGACATTTTGTTATAAGGTCATGCCTTTTGGCCTTAAAAATGCTGGCGCCACCTACCAACGTGCCATGACGTACATCTTCCATGACTACATGCATAAAACTTTGGAAGATTACATGGATGATTTGTTGGCCAAGTCTCTTTTGCGCCCAAATCATCTCGATGACTTAAGCAAGATCCTCGATCGCCTCATGGAGCATAAAGTCGATTGAATCCCAAGAAGTGCGTATTTGGCGTCACATCTGGAAAACTCTTGGGTTTCATAGTCTCAAAGCGAGGTATCGAGGTGGACCCAAAGAAAGTCAAGGCAATCCTTGAAATGGTTCCCCCAACTACCATTAAGCAGCTCAGAAGTCTGCAGGGAAAGGTCGCGTCAATCAAGCGCTTCATAGCGCAGCTTATCTGACAAGTGCCGACCCATGAACAAATTATTGCACAAGGGGGTTACATTTCATTGGGATGACGAGTGCCAGTCAGCCTTTGATGACATCAAACAATACTTGGCTTCATCGCCAGTATTGGCACCACCTAGACCAGGAGTGTCATTCTACTTATACATCTCAGCTACTGAGGTGGCACTGGGCGCCATGCTAGCCCAAAAGAATGAACTTCACAAAGAACAGGCTACTTATTATCTTAGCCGCACCCTGGTCAGTTATGAACTTAACTATGCATACGTCGAGAAACTCTGCTTGGCAGTGGTGTTTGCTACCAAAAAGCTATGCCACTACATGTTGAGCAACACTACGTATGTTGTGTCTAAGGAGAATCCATTGCGATACATGATGAGTCGTACTTATCATAGTAGTCGCACGACGAAATGGATCATGTTGTTGACAGAATTTGACATAGAGTTTATTGGACAAAAATCTATCAAAGGACAAGTCATAGCCGATCAACTAGCAGAGGCTCCTCTCGAAGACGATCAGCCTCTAGTCATAGAACTACCCGATGATGGGGTCTTCCATGTCTCAGAATCGCTAGATTCTGATGAGCTTGAGTCACAGGTTGACATAACCCTATTTTTTGATGGTTCTAAATGTGAGCAAGGTGGTGGCATGGGAATAGTATTCTTCACACCGTAGGGTGCTCCAATGCCCCTGTCATTTAAATTAAATTTCCCATGCACCAACAATAATGCAGAGTATGAAGCCTTGCTCATAGGTCTTCAGACAACAATCACCATGAACATCAAATGACTGAACATCTTTGGTGATTCGTTGTTAATAGTCAATCAAGTCAAAGGGGTATTCCAATGCAAATGCCCAGTTCTGTAGGCTTATAAAGCCCTTGTGGACAAATTCTTGGCAAAACTTGAGTGGTATGACATCGAGGCACTCCCTCGGTCATCGAATCATTTTGCGGACACAATGGCCTCCTTGGGGTCACTAATCCCATAAGACCTTTTCGGTGATATGACAACCATTCAAGTCAAAACCTTATCGCAATCCGTGATGGAGCGTGCAAGCTCTGACTTGACGCTAGGAATCCACATGATCCAGATTGAACCATCCTCGGATAAGTTCTCTCGAATCCATGATCATCTGAAACATGCCAATTGGGGGTCCTTGTTCTCCCCTACTCCCATTAATAGCAATACAACGCTATTCTTACAAGTTCTATCTCACTCAACGTTTGCTAGGGATGAACTTCAAGAGGGATTGGCTGTTCATACCATCGAGGTTTTCGATCAACAGGACTAGTATTTACCCATTAGAGACTACCTCAAGTTAGGTAATCTCCCGCTTGGATTGACGCATGCCGCAAAATGAGCATTCAAGCAGAAAGCGGCTAAGTATGTCTTGATAGGAGACATTTTGTATCGTCGTAGCTATGAAGGAATCCTCCTTCGTTGCTTGGACCAGCAAGAGTCCACTTGGGCAGTCGCCCAAGCGCATGATGGTACATGTGGTGGCCACTTCAGTGGTATGGCCATCGCAAAGCGCATTCTTCGCATGGGCTATTATTGGCCATCTTTAGAGCGAGATTGTTGCGCATATGTCAGGAAGTGCGTGAAGTGTCAACATCATGCCAATTTGATGCATGTACCTTCCCAGGCCTTGCAGACAGTCCAGTCCGCTTGGCCATTTTTGTAGTGGGGCTTCGATCTAATCGAAAAGATCTCCCCTGCGTCGTCAGGCCATCACACGTTTATCATAACGGCCACAGAGTATTTTACCAAGTGGGTGGAAGCAGTTCCGCTTACCTCTACGACAGGACCCCGCATTGTGGAGTTCATTTTGCATAACATCATATGTCATTTTGGTATTCCATCCAAAATAGTCTCGGATAATGGGACACCATTCAAGAACAAAGACGTGCGTGCTTTGACCACAAAGTACAAAATTCAGCACAGTTTTTTGACACCCTATTATCCGTAGGCGAATGGGCAAGCAGAAGCGTCAAACAAAATGCTAGTTGCCATCCTTAAAAATATAGTCATAGACAGTCATAAGGATTGGCACATCCAAATCCCACTTGCCCTATGGGCCTATCGCACTAGCATTCGGACGCCCACTAGGGCCACTCCATTTTTGCTCGTGTATGGCTCCGAGGCAGTCATGCCTCTAGAGTTGGAAATTCCTTCCCTACGCATATCAATGCAAGAGTTCATCGATGATGACACTGCATGGCAGGCCCGGTTAGACCAGCTTACGTTGCTTGATGAATGACGCGTTAATGCTCTCGAGCATTTACGTATCTATCAAGAGCGACTTAAGAAAGCTTACAACATGAAAGTTCACCTGAGGGACTTTCGGGTTGGTGATTTGGTTTTGAAGGAAAACCAATAGAATTCTAGTTTGCCGTCCCACCTAAGGGACAAGTTCATGGCAAATTGGTTAGGTCCATATGTCATTGATAGCAAAATAGGACCCGGGACATACCGGCTAGCCTCTCTTGATGGAATCAAGGAAATAGAACCCTTGAACATCAGTCATTTGCGCCCATTCCATATCTAAGAGAGCCATATCCCAAAAAATGCTCCAAGGATTCATATAATCGCTTGGTCAATCCCAAAAATGCTCCAAGGATTCATATAATCGCTTGGTCAATCCCAAAAATGCTCCAAGGATTCATATAATCGCTTGGTCAATCCCAAAAATGCTCCAAGGATTCATATAATCGCTTGGTCAATCCCAAAAATGCTCCAAGGATTCTCATAATCGCTTGGTCAATCCAAAAATGCTCCAAGGATTCATATAATCGCTTGGTCAATCCCAAAAATGCTCCAAGGATTCCCACAATCGCTTGGTCAAAAATAAAGAAATTCAAAATCCAAAAATCATCAAAAACAACAAAGATTTGCATCTCATTTCTAGGCATGCTCAAATTCATCAATAAAAGCTCTTCTTACATCTCATCTTCATATTCACAAAAATCATTCCATCAAAATACAAAAATATATAGCTGCATTAAGCATCGCATCCATACATTGCATATTTGTGGTCGTACGAGTCAAAGGCACCATAGGTTGTAATTACTCTGCTAGTCCATCTTGTTCCACATTTTTCCATTTTATAAGCAATCCAAAAAAACAACAAAAATACACCATTTACTGCTTTTTACCACACTAGAGTCAGTGGTCTTATAATGTATCAAGAGTTTTCATCTTTCAGTCATAAATTTTGCTTTCTAGCCATGTATTGTACCAAGTCAGATAGATTTTACGAAGGTAGAGTTCTACTTGAATCACACCTTGTTACGTAGCATCCCAACACAAATTAAAACACATAAAAATTCCCAAGTTGTGTGAATGAAAGATGACACCTGCAAAGCAATCCAGGTCACCATAAGCGAAATGGTTATCTTGCTCATCCCCCTGTGCGAATGACCCAAAGAATGCTGAGAGTTGGCAAAAGGACAAGCATCTTCCCTACCCAATTCCCTAAGAATCCCAAGTTCTCAATAGTTGCAAAACATCAAAAATTTGCAAATGTCAAAACACCAAAATTTGACATCCCACAGTGCATACATCAAAAAGCACATACAATAGTGATTCTCGTCACTCCATATCCAAATCCCTTGCTCAAAAAGAAAAACAAATAAAACAAAAATAAACAGTGATTTTATCACTACAAAGGAGCAAGTATCCCAATACAATTGAAGAAAAGAAGGGAGTCGAACTTGAATCCCTGGAACTCTCAGCATTTCGACAGGTCATGAGGCAAGCCTCAATACCGGTTTGGTTGATAGCCTATCGGTCACTGGCGGTAAACTTCCCGCATGACGATATATCTATCACATTAACTTGTGTACAGATCAATGTTTGCATGTGGATGAGCTAGCTTATGGTATCCTAGATAGCACCGCAGATTAATCTGACTAAATACAATAAAGGAGTTAGTGGAGCTAATTAGGTGATCCTCAAGTACAGGTTCGGTTGAGAGCCCATCTGGCACTGGCGGTATCCTGACAAATACCACATAAATGAACTCAATTGCACACACAGGGATGTGAAATAACTTGGTCAAAAACAAGTCCGATTCATACCTTGTTCAAAAGTCTTGTAAGATAAAGTACAGTCATGGCTAGTGAGTTAAAACCGTCTGAGTCTCAGAAAACCTTAGCTACATTTCTAAACCAAACTGCGCTACTTTTCATCCTTACAATATCATCAAAAATCACATGTATACATACAAAGTCAGTTACCACAACAATCGCCTAAAAACAAAATAAACAAGAGTCCTAAACAGTCTATGGTGCCCTAACCAAACATCACAAATTCCATTCATCCACTTCATTTTTGCATATCACATATAAATCAAAAACATTTGCATTCATCATAACATATGCATCCATCAAAATAAATTAACATGCATACATCCATATTCATCAACCATCATGCATAAGATCAAATCATCACATGTGCATAAACAAAATAAAGCCGATATATATATATATATATATATATATTTTTTTTTTATATATATATATATCGTCAAAAAAAATGCCCGTAGGCTACAAAACTGGTCCTCTGACCCCGCAATCATACTAAAAAACCCCTAGCCTAAGGCGTCGTCCACCATGATCATGCAGGATCGATGCGACGGGAACTACCCCCCATGGTGTGGGTCCTATGGGACCCCTCATGGTGGCTACTGCTAGCCCCCACATCATGCCTGCTGCCCCCTCCCTCATCCAATCGCCTACGATGAGATGATGCTGACTGCTCAGTATCACTACCCCTCGTCCGACGTGAAGATCCACCTCCCGACGGCTCAGGTAGCCACCCACCGAGGTGGATAATCTCCCCCTCCATCTCCATCCGATGTCATCGCCAATCTGATTCTCGTCGATCCCACTCTGCCTCCCATCGATGGTAGTAAGCTAATGCATCATCGCGCTGTGCCAAAACCCTATCCCGCTCTACTAGCTGAGCCCATAGGAGATCCCTCTCCCATAGCGCATCCCCTAGCTCCTGGTCTCACCTCCATAGTAGCTCCACCAAATGCGCATTCTCAGCATGTACCCCAGACTCCATCTCCTCCGCATCCGCCTGAGGCATGGGACTCTCCGGAATAGCAGCCTGCCCTGGCTCCCACTGCTCCGCCATGTCCTGCATCTCCGGCTGATCCGGAGCTCCCAAATCCACATCCTCACCCTCCACCTCTACCATCTTCGCATCCTCCAAAGGAGCTCCCCAATCATCCCCTGGTGCCTCAGCACCCTCCCCGCCCATCGCTGCCACCTCCGTGCCTCCCAGTGGCCCCTCTCCCTACCACCGCCGTAGTACCCACCATGAGTCATACTCAGCGGTAGTCCCGACGTCATCCACGTCCGGGACGTCGATCACCATATCTGAATCCTCGCCCAGTGGCACGATGACCGGTCGATCTAGAGTCCTCTCATCCCCCTGACGTCGATAGACCACGGGCTCACCAGGAAACCCCTGGCGCACCCCAAACTATCGTGTAACCCGACTAAACGAGAAGAACTCATGCTCGGTCCCATGCCACCCAATCAGCCACCTCTCTACGTACCCATCGGAGCCACTCTCCAGCCTCTGGCCAGGCTGGACAGTCTCGATAAGGGCACCAAACCACCTCCCTGAGAGTGAGCCGAGAGAAGGTATCGACATAGTGCCCTACGACACCTGCCCACCATCGACTCTGTCCCTGCTCTCCGGACCGCCACCATAGAACTGCATACCCTATCTCCTTATCCTCCATCACCGCTCGAGTCATCCATGGTAACCCGGTTGGCCTCTCAACTGCTATGTGCTGCCAACCCCAACACTACAATAGATAGCTACAGCTGATCCCCTTCCGTTGTCGACAGCGGACCTCATACAGCTCCCCATAGAGCTGTGCCAACAATGTCTGTCCCCATCTCAGGATAAGCGGTGCCTCTATCGGGCACTCTACCAACTGCCACACCAAATCCAGTAGGTTCCATGGGAACCTCATGCCTAACGAATCAGGTAATAGCATGTTGGACATGAGGCCCATAAGGAATGCGTGCCTCATGCCCAACACCCCCCTCTCCAACCACCATCGAACCAAAATCCTGCCAATCTGGCAGTCACCCTCTGCCCTCTCCAGTGGATCCTCCACACCCAGCTCCTCCCCATGCCCGAAGCATCTCGTCAGTACAGCTGTCCGCTGATCACGCGGCGATGTCCTGATGGGCAGTCCATCTATCAGAATCCGTAGAAGCCGATAGATATCCTCCAAAGTCATAGTCATCTCCCCTGTTGGGAGATGGAAAGTGTTGGTCCACGGATCCCAGAGATTGATCAGGGCCATCAAATAGGCCTGATCCATGACCACAAGCTCCAGTCGAGCCACCTGCTTGAGCCCAAGGGCATCAAGCCACTCCCAGTCAGCCTCAGTCAGCCTCCCCCGCGCCTCAGTGAAAGCAGTGGGTACACGGTACCGGCTCCTAACAACCTGCAAAAGAAAATAACTCAAAAACATTAAAATCATGAAAAAAAAGAATGGTACAAAAAAAACAAACACAAAAATTCAAATAAAAAAATTAATTTTTCAGCTCTAGGGTTTCTAATCCTAACTGATTAATTTAAAACAAAAACAAACACAAAAATTCCAACAAAAATTAAATTTTTTAGTTCTAGGGTTTCTAATCCTAACTGATTAATTTAAAAACAAAAATTCAAAATTCAAAAAATGTTTCAGTTCTAGGGTTCCTAATCCTAACTGATAAATTCCAAAAAAATAAAATGAAACAAAATTTAAAAAATTAATTTTTCAGTCTTAGGGTTTCTAATCCTAACTGATTAATTTAAAAAAAATAGAACAAAAATTCAAAAAAACAACAAACATTAAGTCTTAGGGTTTTACGTTCCGTTTATCCTAGGGTTTAGTTAAAACAATAAAAATTCTTTACTTAGGTTTTTCGCTACGTTTAGTTGTACACTAAGTTTTAGTTGTCTTCAGTTCAGTTTCAGGGTTTAAGTTTTAAAATTTTGAAAAACATCATCACAAAAATAATTAAACAAAACACTTGCAGTTTTAAAACAAAAATAAACTCTAGGGAGCACTTATTGGTCTCGCTTCGGCTCCGCCGCTCGATCCGGTTTGTGTACTCATGATGGCAGGGAAAATCCGGCAGTGCTTCGCTTCGTAGAATTAACCTCCTCCTCCCCAGAGCTCCAAATCGCAAGAAAAATCAGACGCAAATGAGGCCAAACCCTAGTTTTGGCCTTTAAATAGGCCTTTTGAGCTTAAATTCATCTTTCCCTGGGACGAGCACTCTGGTTAGCGCTCGTCCCTCCTAGGGACGAATTCTAAGCTGGAATTCGTCCTACCCTGGGACGAATTCAGGCCAAAAATTTCAAAAAACATCAAAAATTGAACAAAAATGCACTAAAACAGATAATAAACTTGCCCGATGAGAGTGTTGTTGCACTTGACATCCCGGGCATACAAAACAGACGTTGGGGTCACAAATTGTCACTATCCTACTCCCTAAGAAGGCTATCTTAGCCGGACCGCTCCACGGGAAGACGGATTTTTGCCAATTTCAGCTCCAAAAAGCGTCGCAAAAAGGGTTACCACCCACCAAAAATAGGTCTAAATGTCAAAAAAATTGCACATGCTTAATGCTAAATCTCCGAAGGCACCCTTGCACAAGTCATCTTGGGTCAAGCGACTCGTCGCTTTTCTCACGAAGGTCATTCCCTCATCGATTCGTCGCTTGAGGGGGTAGTCACACTTAGTCACCAATCAACAAGCACACACCCGATTAAGGAAAACGACATGCATTCAAAGAATCATTGACAAAGACAATCACGCTCCTCGCTTGGGGCAGTAAACAAGCAATAATCACAAATTGATCAAACACTTGGCATTCCCGAAGCATGAACACAAGGTTCCCCTGTGGACAAAAGGTTGCGCCCTTTGCCTATTCATGACTGATCAATGTCCAAGCTCAAGTCACACCTCACCAAAATAGGTTAATACTTGAAATCAAATTCCTTAGCTCGTCGAAGCAAGGATTCAAGAATGCATGCCCTTTCCATACTTGGGGCATCAAAAGTTGGTTAGGTTACCAAGAAACCCTAATCATTAGTGCTTTGGTTATCTATTTTTGCTCGACGCTGCGCCATGCACAACGCATCCCAAAAAGGGGCATCTGTAGACACCAAAACAGCACCAATCCGATTATGTGACTGCAAACACTGATCGCTTTGACACACACAGCCCCCAGGGCAGCCCTCAGAGGTTAAACAGTGGTCCTAACCACTTTTGTAGCAATTTTGTAAGGTCAAAAGGCAATTTGGCACATCCAGGCACTTTGCTCAGAATCCGTCCCTCCCAGGGACGAATTCAAATTGGGATCCGTCTCACCCAGGGACGAATTCTGAATTCATCCTGGGTCAGGACGAATTCCAGGTTCAACGGGCAAAAAGAAGAATGGCGCCAAGTGGCAGCCGAGGACAGTCAATTATTGCCTCCTGCCTTGCATGCGCGTGTAGGTGGGCAGAGTAGGCGTTAGAGGACTGTCACAAGGGCAGTCATGGAAGCCCAAGTCAGGGAGGAGTCTCCTCCCTCTTGAGAAGGCATGGCCGCCACATGGCACCCCTGCATGCCCCTCCAAAGAGACCCCCTGGGTCTATAAAATGGTGGACTTTCCCACCCAAAAGGAGACAAGTTGGAGGCATTTTCAAGCAACGAAGTGCTGCCAAATTGAACACCACATTGCACCCTTTTTTGATTCACCTCTTCCACATCCTTGATCTCTTTCGCAAGAGAGGTTATTGGGTGGCTTTTGGAAGTGTGGATCCGGACCCAAACCCGACATTTGACCACATTGATCTACCAATTTGCCGACAACCCATCACAAGAGATTTTGGGCCCATCCCAAGTGGATTGGTGCCGAAATCAAGTTCTAACGGTGGGCGGCCCGCTTGGGCGCCCCGCACTTTCTAAGTTTTATTTTAATTTGTTCTTTTATCATTTGTTTATATTCCATTCCATTTTATGTTGTCTAGATAGTTTATAACTTCGATTTCATAATGTTTTGATCAGATCTCATCATGTTTTTGTCGCTTTTGTTGTCCCACTAACTTGCAGATAGCGACGTCAAATTCCCGTTGATGGAGGTCAAATTGGGAGAATCCGACCATCTAGGTCGTCCCAAAATGCCCCCAATTAGCTAACCCCTATGTTTGCAGGTATTTTGGAGATCCCGAGACGTGACATTTGAGCAGCATCACCGCAGCGCTTTGTCGCAGGCGAATTCGTCCTACCCGGGGACGAATTACAGTAGAATTCGTCCTGCCCAGGGACGAATTACAGTTGAATGCAAATCGGCGGAGTTTCCTCGACTGTTTTGATGGCAGTGGCCCTCTGGTAATGTTTTCTGGTCTCTGTCAAAATTGCAGGTTACTTAGAGTCATTTTATTCACTGATTTAGTTAATCTTATGCATGCATCCTTCATTGGTTTTTAAGATCAAACGCTTCATCCTTTTGTCACAGGTGCTACTAACGACTTGTTGTGTCTTTGAATGCAGGAAGAATAGCAAGAATCAAGGATTCATCAACGCAAGCGACGGCAACACTTTGGCCCGCCCATTTCAAATGTGGGCACGCGGAAGGAGGAATACTAAGTCATGATTGTAACCCAAATTCATTTAACGCTCCTAGCCCCTAAAAAGGGAGGAGGCGTCTTTGTAACCGAGATTAAGAGAGTTAAATAAAAAGGGTTGTGCTTTCTACACTTTCTGTTATCTCATTTCAAATTCGTCTTTTTCATTTCATGTTTTTCACATTTTAGGACTTAAGCGTTTGTTTGATTTTGGATGCATCGCAATAGTTTTCCTTTCAAAACTTCCGGAATCTCGTGCTTTCACATTCTCCTCTCCCAGATTTATTATCATCATCCTTCCTTTCTAATGGGAGGAATCACAAAGGATGAATGATGACAATAGCTTTAGGGTAGGAGGATGGTGGGTTTATACCATTCCTCTCCTTATAAAGGATGCAAAAAGGTACATCTTAAAAATAGTTGAATGATACATCTTGTATATGCCCATTATACATAGCACTCATTATTGATATTAAATCATAAAATCTCCTCACAAAGGATAATATAAAGGATATTGAGAAGCCAAAGAACTGAATGGTTATGGGGAAGGTTGTGAAGATGGACTTAAATTTATAGGGTCTTTAATGCCACATGAATTTTTAGGATTGTTATAAAAATTAGGCTCTCAACACAATTAAATATATGCATAGATGATATAGAGACAAAGAGAAATATTTAAAAAATGATATGAAATCAAATTAGAAGAGGTCCAATACAAACAAACATAGGCATAAATAAAAATAGATATACATATACAACATAGAGAGAACAATGAAAACTAAAAATAATAATATGAAATTTGTCTTTATGGATGATGTTTGTGTAATGATTGATGAATTTGTAGAGATTTTTTTGTTACTCCTAGGAGGTCATCTTGGAAAATAGAGAATCATTGAAATATGGAGAAAGAAAATGGGTATAGCTTGGTATAAATAGAAGGTTCCAAGTTTTAAAATGGTGATGATGTTTGTATTTCCATGTTTAAATGGCCTAAAGAAGAATATTTGGTTTTTAAATGGTGATGAAGTGCATTTTACCATGACTAATGACATGAGCTGGTATATAGTGAACATTATTATTTCCTACTATGTTTAATATGTGACATGTACACACTTATAAAATTCTAGTGAAACTTAAATTAAACCTTCTATTTATCCAAATATATGCACAAAATGTTCCTCCACATTTTGGTATTTCTCAATATATACCCAAATTTTACCTCTGCATTTACATGTTTCTCTCCCTACCTTAGAATTTTTTGTTTTTTCAAGATGACCTCCTAGAGGTAACAAAGAAAGTTTTACACATTCATCAATCATTAGATACACATCATTATTAAATAGACATCATCCATGAAGACAATAATTTCTTATTATTATTTTTAATTTTCATATATCATGTTTAATGTCGAAGATGCATGTGATATGTACACACTTATAAAATTCTAGTAAACCTTATAAACGGAATATTATATTTATCCCAATTTATACCCAAATTCCTCCTCCATATTTACATTTTTCTCATTATCCATCCAACTTTCTCTAAAGATATGGACATTATTCAATCATTAGAGATATGTCATCTATGAAGATACTAATTTTATATTATTATTTTTAATATTTGTTCTTGACTATGTGTCATCTATGCCTATATATTTTTTCCCTATGTTTGTTTATATTAGGCATCTACATTATTTTAATCTCCACCTTTATCTCTATCATTTATGGATATATTTGTTTTTACTTGAGGCCTGCTTTTTAGAACAGCCCTATAAATTTAAGTGGCATTAGATACCCTATAAAATTAAGTTTATCTTCACAACCTTCCTCGTAACCATTCAACCCTTTGACCCCTTAATCTCCTCCTTCATATTATCCTTTACGAGCAGATTTTATGGTTTAATATCAATAATGAGTGTTATGTATAGCGGCCATGCACAAGATGTATCATTCAATGGTTTGAAAAAAGTACCCTTATCCATAATTTGTGAGGAGAGGGATGGTATAAATCAACCATACTCCTCCAAATTTGTTGTCATCGTTTATCCTTTGTGAGGAGAGGAATCACAAACTATGAACAATAACAAAAAATTTGGAGGATGATGGTTTTATACCATTACTCTCCTCACAAAGTATGGACAAGGGTACTTCTTACAAACCATTGAATGATACGTATTGTACATGGTTGCTATACATAACACTCGTTATTGATATTAAACCATAAAATCTCCATGAAAAGGATAATATTAAGGAGATTGAGAGGTCAAAGGACTAAATTGTTATGAGTAAGGTTGTGAAGATTGACTTCAATTTATAGGGTCTTTAATGCCAAGTGAATTTTTAGGACTATTCTTAAAATTAGGTCCTAAGCTAAAATAAAATATGCATAGATGATAGAGAGACAAAGACCAATATTAAAAATAATGATATGAAATCAAATTATAAGAGGTCCAACACAAACAAACATAGCTATAAATAAAAATATATAGGCATAAACAACAAATAGACAACAATGAAAATTGAAAATATTGATATTAAATTTATCTTTATGGATGATGTGTATGTAATTATTGATGAATCTATAGAGCTTTTTTTGTTACTTGAAGGAGGTCATCTTGGAAAATAGAGAATCATAGAAATGTGGAAAAATAATTTGGGTATAGCTTGGGGTATATATAATGTTCCAAGTTTTAAAATAACAATGGTGTTCATATTTCTATGCTTAATTGCCTAAAGAAGGAGATTTGGTTTTTAAATGGTGTTGATGTGCATCTTGCCATGTTTAAAAGCCTAAAGAAGGAGCTTTACTTTTTAAATAGTGATAATGTGCATTTTTCCATGATCAATGACACAAGTGGATATATAGTGAATATTATGTTTTCCTACAATGTTTAATATGTGACATGTACATACTTATAAAATTCTAGTGAAACTTATATGAAACCTTCTATTTAATCCAATATATGTGCAACGTTTTCCTCCACATGTTGGTGTTTATCAATCTATGCCCATCTTTTGCCTTTGCATTTACATGTTTCTCTCCCCACCTTCTAATTTGCTCTATTTTCCAAGATGACTTCCTATAGGTAACAAATAAATTTGTACACATTCATTAATAATTAGATACCAATCATTATTAAATAGACATCATCCATGAAGACAATAATTTTATATTATTATTTTCAATTTCCATCTACCATGTTTAATACCAAACATGCATGTGATATGTACACACTTATAAAATTCTAGTAAATCCTATAAACAAAACCTTGTATTTACCCTAGTGTATGCCCAAATTTCTCCAAATTTCCATGTTTCTCTCCCTACTGTCCATCCAATTTTATCTAAATAAGACATTAGTTTGATTTATTATTTTAATATTCATTATTGTCTATGTCATCTATGCATATCTATTGTTGTTTTTTCTATGTTTGTTTGTATTCGACCTCTACATTATTTTTAATATTTGCCTTTGTCTCTCTATCCTTTATGGATATTTTTGTTTGTAATTCAGGTCTAATTTTTATAACAACCTTACAAATTCATGTGAAATTAGAAACCTTATAAATTGAAGTCCAACTTCACAATCTTCCTCATAACTATTCAACCCTTTGGCCCCTAAATCTCCTATGGATATGCAAAAGTTTTATAATCTTGATAATGGAATAAAAATAAACACCTTAGATTCTAAATTTATAATCCTAAAATGGATTAGAGAAATTTATAATCTAAATATGGATTAGATATGATGGATAATTTTGAAGATAATGTTTTAAATAGAGTAAACTGGAGTGCTATGTGAAATTGGAAAAATAATATCCCTACTAAACAATAATAAAAATAATAATTAAATTGTATACAACATAAAAAAATATACTTAGCATAATACAAAATGATTGAGTCTCATGGTTGTTGTAAAAAAGTCAAAGAAAATATTAAAAGACCTAAATCCTTATACTTTTTGCTTGAGAAAAGGTATTCAAGAAAAATAAATAAAAAATACTATGGAAAATATAGTATTTTTGGTGGTGCTTTGAAGTCTGTGTCCACTAATTTAAATTATATATTGCTTGATAATGAAAAATTTATGCTTGTACATATTTTTACACATAAACACCATCTAAATTTTTTATTTTAAAATGTATTAGAGATGATGAAGGGATTTGGAAATAATATTTTAAATAAATTAATATGGAGGGTGATGTTTAATATAAAAAAGTAGCATCCCTATGAAATAGTACACCAACAAAAAAAGGAATTAGACATTATATAACATTAAAAAAAATACTTAGCATAATACAAAATATTCACTCTCATGGTTGTAAATAAATTTACAAAGAAAAAATTAAAATACCATGATCCTTATACTTTTTTCCTGGGTAAAAATATCAAGAACAACAAATAAAAATTGTTATAGATGATGAAGAGTGTAGTGAATTCTCACTAGAGTGGACAAAACCTAATCTTGGAGGTAATTTTGACTAGAGTACTTACCTAGAACCTAAATGAAGGGGGCCAATGCCCCCACTATTTATGATGCATCCAAGGCTAGAATACTATCCAATATGCAATCAAGGAGGAACCACCACTACCAACTAATCTTGTGCCTAAAGCTTCCCCCATAACACACCTTATATAAGCCACCAAATCAATATGCAACTAGGCATAAGTACCTTTGGTGATAGTTAAGGAGGGCCTTAATAATAGAAGCATTCCATGTTTTTTTTTTATAAGTTAAGATTTTCATTCAAAACAAATTTTGATAGGAAATCCCAAAACCCGCTTACAACAACAACTTAAGGATGTTGAAAAAAATAGAAACATAAGAAAAAATGGGATGCAACCCCAAAAAATAAATACAGTAACAAAGCACCAAATAAAAAGGCCCCATGCAGGTAAGCCCCAAAACTATCATCAAGCAAAATAAGGAAGATGATATTCCTCTTCACGTGCATTGACACCTTCATCCTTTATGACATCCTTTACTGCATCCTTAAACTCATCCTTGGTGTTGACATCATACACATTTTTCTCCTCTAGAGTTACCTTAGTGAAATATTTTTTAAAAAATAGAATATGTAAGACAATGCAAAAATATTTGGGAGTGTCTACCATATCATTCAATTGGGAAATACCATTTATCATTTGAGGAGGGAACATGGGTGTTGAGGTGGGTAATTAATAAAATAACTAAAAAATTTTGATTAATATCATTGATGTTGATATTCTATTTTATTTCTTGGTACACGATATCACTAACCTATTGCGAGAGGCCATCCATCCAAGTGATCAGGCTAGTTATGTTGACTCCATGATTTACCAAATTTTCAGCTATCCTATTGGTTTCTATGAAAGTATGTTGAAATATGATCTCCTATTGATTAAGAATTAAAATACTTACTTCCTTGATGTAATACCTAACTATCCATGAAGGATTACTATTGTTCCTTAGGTAACTAATGATATTAAGGGAATCTCCTTCAACAATAACCCTACCAAGATAATTCTTTGCAAGGAATAGCTCTCTCTACATAGCTTTAGTTTTGGAAACATTTCTGGACCCCTAGGCACTCGGTGAAGGCAAAAATGACATTCCCAAAGTGATCCCTAAGAATACCTCCTGCACCCACCCTTCTCAACTTTCCTTTGGAAGCACCATCAAAGTTCAACTTGAACCATCCATTCAGTGGAGGATTCCACTTAGAGTTAGCTTTGATATTGGATTGAGGTTGGTTTGGGATTTTTGCAAGAGGGAGGTTCAAGGAGTAACCTAAGAAAACCTTGAATCTAGAAGTAGGATGCATGGAGGGAGGAATAAGGAGAGTATTTTCTTTGACAAAGGAAAGGATTTTCCTAGTAATCGAGCCAAGAACCATCTTACTATTGGAGAAGATTCTACGATTCCTCTCAAGCTAGATTTACCAAAAGAAATGATGGAGCCAGGTATTCTGGAGAAATTTGAGATGGGGGTTATGAAAGGGAGTAGTCCATTTAATGAAGAGCTCAACAATGGAGTAAGGTTTGACCCACAGGATGTGGAAGGTTTGGAGGATTTTATTAAGGATGGAAGAGGAAAAAGGGCAAGTGAGGAAGAGATGATAAGGGGAATACCGATCAGAAAAACATGAATAACACCTATTATAAAATAAAATACCTCTTTTAAGAAAATTATAAATAGTTAGGATTCTCCCTTGAATGACTAAGCAAGTAAAAAAGGAAATCTTGGGAATGAAGATTTTGGGCCAAATGAGATGATAAGGAAATAAAGGTTCCTAAAAATTCAACAATAATTGGTTAGTAGATTTGACTAAATAATCTCAACTCTTAGTGGGCTCCCAAAACATCTGGTCCTTGGAATTTCTATAAGGAATAATGGTCTAATTAAGCAAGTATTCCAATGAAGTAGACTCCACTAGGTGAGTGTTGCTTTTGATAGGTTTCTAGTTGCTTCTGTTGTTATGAAGGCTCAAAAATTCAAAGACTTTCTGATCAAACATGACATCAATACATTCTTTTAGAACAAAAATGTTAGGATATTCAACAAGGGGTTCTATTATAATCCACTTTTCATTCCAAAAATCTATATTGTATCTAATCCCTAACTTCCACCTTAGACATTTCTTTAGCAGTTGTCTGGTGTATATTATGGATTCCCAAAATCTAGATCCTCTGGTGGGAGCCATTTCACTGAGGAAATATTTTTTCTACAAGCATTTTCTTTTGAATATGGTTATCCAGGTAGGTAGCACGAAAGGAAGACACATAATATTCTAATATTTTGGATATTTTGTTTTACCTCTAAAAAGGGGTGTTAAAGAAATATATTTTGCTTTTATTGAAATTAACTTTTTGACCAGTCGCTTCCTCATATTAAAGCAAAATGTATTTGATTACGTTGGCTTCAAAAATAGATGTAAAGTTAGAGATGATGGTATCATAAACAAATTATTGGTGCATGAATGGATTGGTTTGGGATGTTGCTCTAAATCTTGATATGAGTCTTGATATGTAGGTAGCCTTGATGGTCCTTCCAAGTGCTTCAACTAGAATAATGAATAGTAATAGAGATATGGGATATCCTTGTCTTTTGCTACTCTGAAAATAACTTGTTGTGGATCCATTGATAAGAATATAAAACCATGGTTTGAAAATACATCCTTTAATAAAGTCGACCCATCTAGGGTGGAAGCCAAATTTTATACGAATAGCTATAATAAATTCCAAATTGATTCTATCATAAGCCTTGTTCATGTCAAGCTTTAGGATGAAGGCAGGTTTCTTGGTCTAGGATATAAAATGCAAGGATTTATGAATAGTTATGATGCCATATAAAATATATTTTCCTTGTACAAAACTTTCTTGACACGTATCTATAAAGTTGGGCAAAAATTCCTTCATCTTGTTGGCAATGGCTTTCTTAAGTATATTATAAACCACATTGTAGAGACTTACAGGTCTATAATCAGTCATAGCTTTGGAAGCAAGGTCTTTTCGAATTAGAGCAATGAAAGTGTAATTAAAGCTACACTATATGCACTTGGAGGATTGAATTTCTCTTATACTGAACCACTTTCTATAAGGTTTTACTCCATCTAGGATTTATGGATCTCCCTATATTTCAATCAAGAGTGACTTCATGGAAATCATACCAATGCCTTTACTAGGGGGACTTACAAGAGTGTGGATAAACAAATATTTGAACACCATAACCTCATACCAAACCAAAGCAACAAGACACAAGGGAAAGGATGATGATATGTTTCTAGTCTTGACACTCCTCAATCAAAATTTGTTCTCAATGTGATAGCTAAAACATTGAAGTGATAGTAGGGAGGGCAACTCAAGGGATAACATTTCTAGACATTAATAATGGATGATCATGGGAGTCTAAGCATGGTGATTCATTACAAAACTCTAAAGCCTCCAGATCGATAATTACTAATGTTCTAAGAAAACACCACAATAGGGGTTCTAATTATCCATTAAAAAATATTTAGGATTTCTAGAAAGATTGAGTGGTTGGTGTAACTATGATTTTTATTCTAGAACTAATCACATTATTTAATTTTTCTTTATCCTTAATGGCATGTTTCTAATGTTAATAGCTAAAGAAGGATCTTTGGTTTTTAAATGGTTATGATATATATATTTCCATGTTTAATGGTCTAAAGGAGGATCTTTGGATTTTAAATGGTGATGATGTATGTCTTTCTATGTTTAATGCTCTAAAGGAGATTTGGTTTTTAAATAATGATCATTTACATTTTTCCATGCTTAATGACATGAGCTAGTATATAGTGAATATTATTTTTTCCTACCATGTTTAATATGTGACATGTACGAACTTAAACAATTCTAGTGAAACTTATAAATGAAACCTTATTTTTTTTATTTGTGGAAAACATCCAGGGATACCACTTTCGGGTAAGACCCAAGGAGGTAGGGGTATCCATTCTGCCAAAAATGCCCAGGACTCGGACCTGGCCTACCACTTTTGACATACTCAAGGAGCAAACAAACACACAAAACCAATTTAAAAATAAGTAAATAAAAACAAAATTAATAAAATAAAATAAAAAACTCGCTCCTTGAGTGTGTCAAAAAAAAAACACAACCAAATACGCACAATAAGATAAAAGAAACCACAACACAAACCACATATAAAAACACAAGAACCACATAACAAAACACAAAAAAGACAAAAACAACAGAACACTACAAAGACAACCCAAAAAAAAAACATGAAAAATAAACACAACCAAAACCTAAAAAATTAAAAAAATAAAATAAAAATAAAAATAAAAAACAACCAACAACAGACAATAAACAAAAACAAAAAACATAGAAAACACTCACACATAAAAACACAAAATAACACAAACAAAGAGAAACCCAAGAACAAGAACGAAAAAAACACAAGAACAATAACAAAAAACATGAAAAAAAAAAACAAAACAACAAAAACACAAGAACAACAAAAAACAACACAAAGAACACAAAAAAAAAAAAGAACCCCCCCACCTTAAAAAACTAAACAAAAAAAAATGAACAAAAAAATGACCTATCTAGACTAGAAGACTATTAAGGCAAGAATCAACAGAGGAAACAAAATAAAGAATAGAATGTGCTAGGGAACTAAAAAAAAACTGAATGAACCAAAGAGAAGCAAAAATAAAAAAACAAGAAGAAACTAGGTACCTTCAAAACTGGAGCCATTCAAAGAAATGATAGAAAGAAGAGCTTTCCTAATTTGAGAATCCCACCATATAGGAGGGTGGCCATAACAAGTAAGATCATATTTTTCCAAAGCCCAATTAGCTAAAGCATCAACACTCTTGTTTTGATCTCTAACCACATTATTGTAATCAACTTTCAAAAATCCCATCTAGATTAACTGAATCTTCTCAATAATTCTTTTTATTCTCCAATCCACCTTATTATTCTTAGAAGGAGTCTTCAAGATATTAATCATAAGTTGAGATTCAGACTCAACTAAAACATTTTCCCATCCAACCTTAGTAGCCTCCTAAAGACCTTTGAGGATACCATACCCCTCAACAAGGTTATTAGAAAGAATACCCAAATTCTCAGCAAAAGTAAAAACCAAGGAGCCATCTAAAAGTCTACCAATTCCTCCCACAATGGCTTTTCTAGGGTTCCCTCTAGAGGCTCCATCAGTATTGAATTTTCCAAAATCCTTAGGAGGAGGTTGCCAATTTCTAGTCCTATCCATCTTACTAATACTCACATTCCCTTTAAGTTGGTTGCCCTTAGAAGGTTTAATATTCAATCTTTGCATCACTTGATCCCATATTTGGTGGGAGTTTTGGGGGTGATTGAGTTGATGGACTGATTCAACTAAGTTGGCTATGGTATTTTTCCAAATATAATGAATATCCTTCCTATCTTGATTAAAAATTTGGTTGTTCCTTTAATTCCAAATATTCTAAAGAAGAATGGTAGAACCCATCCAAACTAACTGCCTAATAAAATGATCAACACCCTCTTGATTAGGCCAATCCATCCAAAGCTGTTGAAAAGTAAAAAAATTGGACCAATGTAAGCCAAGTAAAGTGGCCATTCTCCTCCATAGCTCAGAGGCTAAAGTACACTCAATAAAAACACGGTTGATATTTTCTACATTATCTTCACACATTTCACATCTAAAAGGGCTAGGAAATCCACACTTCATAAGTTGCTCACCAGTAAGCACCCTACGATGCAATAAAATCCAATTAAATAACCTCACCTTAGGCTAGAGCTTTTGAGCCCACAATAGAGAAAATATGTCAGAAGAATGGTTGGGATTATTATGGCATAAGGTCAAATAACCTTGAGCAACTGAATACTCACCCTTAGTAGTGTTGTTCCATCCAAAACAATATTTTTCATGGGACCAAGAGAGGGATCTCATATGAAGGATGCCTTGAATATCTTGTCTTTGCCTTTCTATTTATTCCAATCTATGCCTAGATTTTTCATCTACATTTTCACATTTCTTAATGTATGTTGAGCTTTTGCCTCCACATTTACATGTAAATGCTTCTCTATTTTCCAAGAAGACCTCCTAGAGGTAGTAAAGAAAGCTCTACGCATTCATAAATCATTAGATACACATCATCATTAAATAGACATCATCCATGAAGACAATAATTTCATATATTATCTTCAATTTCTATATACCATGTTTAATATCAAGGATGCAAGTGATATGTACACTTATAAATTTCTAGTAAATATTGTAAATGGAACCTTGTATTTACACCAATTTATGCCCAACTTCCTCCTCCCAATTTATGTGTTTCTCTCCCTACCATCCATCTAAATTTCTCTAAATATATGGATATTAATCAATCATTAGATAGACACTATCTATCAAGACACTGATTTTATATTAATATTTTTAATTTTCATTGGTGGCTATGTGTCATCTATACCTATATTTATTTTTGCCTATGTTTGTTTATATTGGGTCTCTACATTATTTTTAATATTCACCTTCATCAATCAATGTATAGATATCAACTTTATCTAAAGCTATAGAATTCATCAATAATTAGATAGACATCATCTATGAAGACACGATCTTATATAATTATTTTTAATTTTCCTTGTTGTCTATGTGTCATCTATGACTATCTATTTGTTTTGTCTATGTTTTTTTGTATTGATCCTCTGCATTATCTTTAATCTCCAAATTTTAAATGGAACCTTCTATTTATTCTAATATATGCCCAAGTTTTTCCTCCATATTTTAGTGTTTCTCAATCTATGCTTAGCTTTCTCCTCTGCATTCACCTATTTTCCAAGATGACCTCCTAGAGGTAACATAGAAACATGTACACATTCATCATTCATTAGATACACATCATCATTAAATATACATCATCCATGAAGACAACAATTTTATATTATTATTTTCAAGTTTTCATCTACCATGTTTCATATTATTATTTTTAATTTTCATCTACCATTTTTAACACCAAAGATGCATGTGATATGTACACACTTATAAAATTCTAGTAAATTTTATGAATTGAACATTCTATTTGCCCCAATTTATGCCCAACTTCCTCCTCCATATTTTCATTTTTCTCTCCTTACTATTCATCCATCTTTCTCTAAAGCTATGGTCATTCATAAATCATTAGATAGACACCATCTATGAAGACATCAATTTTATATTATTATTTTTAATTTTCATTGTTGTCTATGTGTCTTCTATGCCTATCTATTTTTTGTGCCTATGTTTATTGATATTTGACCTCTACACTATTTTTGATCTCCATGTTTTTCTCTCTATCATTTATGGATATCCTTGTTTGTACTTGAGTCACAAAACAACCCTAGAAATTCATTTGGCATTAGACACCCTATAAATTAAAGTCCATATTCACAACCTTCCTCATATCCTTTTAGACCTTTGACCCCTCAATGAACTCCTTCATATTATCCTTTGTGAGGAGACTTGGTGATTTAGTATCAATAGTGAGTGCTATGTATAACGACCATGCACAAGACATATCATTTATTTTATGGTTTTTAGGAAGTACCCTTATCCATACTTTGTGAGGAGAGGAATGGTATAAACCTACCATCCTCCTCCCCCAAAGTTGTTTTCCTCATCCATCCTTGGTGAGGAGATGAATCATAAAGTATGGATGATGATAACAACTTTGGGGGAGGATGATGGCTTGTTTATACCATTCCACTCCTCACAAAGGATGGACAAGGGTAATTCTTGCAAACCATCAAATGAATGATATATCTTGTGCATAGTCGCTATACATAGTACTCCCTATTGATATTAAATCACCAAATCTCCTCAAAAAGGATAACATGAAGGAGTATATTGAGGGGCCAAATGGTTGAATAGCTATGAGGAAGTTTGTGAAGATGAACTTCAATTTATAGGGTATTTAATACCATGTGAGTTTGTAGAATTGTTCTAAAAAGTAGACCCTTAGCACAAACAAAGATATGCATAGATGATAGAGAGAAAAAGACAAATATTAAGAACAATGATATGAAATCATATCAGTAGAGGCCTAATACAAATAAATATAGACACAAAGAAAAATAGATAGTCATAGATGACATAGAGACAACAATGAAAATTAAAAATAATTATATAAAATTTATCTTTACGAATGATTTCTATGTAATGATTCATGAATGTGTAGACCTTTTCTTGTTACTCCTAGAAGGTCATCTTGGAAAATAGAGAACTGTAAAAATTTGGAGAAGGAATTTGGGCATAGATTGGGGTAAATAGAAGGTTTCAATTCTTTAAATGGTAAGGATGTGCATATTTCCATGTATAATGGCCTAAATAAGGAGCTTTGGTTTTTAAATGGTGATGATGTACATCTTGCAATATTTAATGGCCTAATGAAAGAGCTTTGGTATTTAAATAGTGACCATGTGCATTTTGTGATGCTTAATTACATGTGTGGGTATATAGTGAGCATTATTTTTTCGTACCATTTTTAATATATTATATGTACATATTTATAAGATTCTAGTGAAACATATAAATGGAAACATTTGTTTATCTCAATCTATGCCTAGATTTTCCTCCACATTTTGGCTTCTAAATCTATGCCTAGCTTTGCCTCCCCAATATATGCCTAGATTTTTCCTTCTCATTTACATGTTTCTCTTCTACCTTCAAACATTATCTATTTTCCAAGATAACCTCCTAGAGGTAAAAAAGAAATTTCTACACATTCATCAATTATTTGATACACATCATCATTAAATAAAAATCAACCATGAAGACAACAATTTCATATTATTATCTTCAATTGTCTTCTACCATGTTTAATACAAAAAAAATACAAGGTTCCATTTATAAGATCTACTAGAATTTATAGCCAACTTTGTCCTCCATATTTCCGTGTTTCGTCCATCCAAATTTCTCTAAAGCTATGGATATTCATAAATCATTAGATAGAAACCATCTATGAAGACACCCATTTTATATATTTATTTTAAATTTTTGTTGTTATCTATGTGTCATCTATGTCTATCTACTTGTTTTCTGCCTATGTTTGTTTGTATTGGGCCTCTAAATTATTTTTACTCTCCACCTTTATCTCGCAATAGTTTATAGATATCTTTTTTTCTAATTGAGGTCTACTTTTTAGAACAACCCTACAAATTCATGTGGAATTAGACACCCTATAAATTGAAGTCCATTTTCACAACCTTTCTCATAACCATTTAGCCCTTTGGTCCCTCAATCTCATGTGACTATGCAAAAATTTTAGAATCTTGATAATGGAATACAAATAAAAACCTTAGCCTCTAGATTTTTTGCCCCCCCCCCCCCCCCCCCCTCCCCCCCCCCCCCCCCCCCCCCCCCCCCCCCCCCCCCCCCCCCCCCCCCCCCCCCCCCCCCCCCCCCCCCCCCCCCCCCCCCCCCCGGGGGGGGGAGCGCGCCCGGGAAGATTTATAATTTTAAAATGGATTATAGAAATTTATAATCTTAAAAAACAGATTAGAGATTATGGATACTTTTAAAGATAATGTTTTAAATAAATTATAGTGGAGTGCTATGTTTAATTAGAAAAAATAATAACTCTACTAAACAATAATAAATATAATATTTCAGTCTCATGGTTGTTATAAAAAAAATCAAAGAAAATATTAAAGGGCCTAAATCCTTATACTTTTGCTTGAGAAAAGGTATTCAAGAAAAATAAATTAAAAATACTAGGTATCTTATAATGTTTTTGGTGTTGTGTTGAATTTTTTATCCACCTGTATAAATTTATATATTGTTTGATAATAAAAAATTTATGCTTGTACATATTGTTACACAAAAAACTTCTAAATTTATAAATTTAAAATGGATTAGAGATGGAGAGTTTTGGAGGTAATATTTTAAATAAATTAATAAGAGTGTTATATTTAATAGGAAAAAGTAATATTTTTCAATTCCTATGAAAAATACAACAACAAAAATAGTAATTAGATCTCATATAACATAAAAAAATTACACTTAATATTATACAAAAAATTCACTCTCATGGTTGTTGTAAATGAATCAATGGAAATATTAAAACCACCCAAATCCTTATACTTTTTTCTAGAGAACTAAAATTCAAGAAAAATAAATAAAAAAATTATAGAAACATTCAATGGAATGGTTGTTGTAAATAAATTTACAAATAAAACATTAAAAGGTGCAAATACTTATACTTTTTGCTAGAGAACTAAAATTCAGAAAAAACAAATGAAAATTATCATAAAAAATTACTTTCAGGGTTGTAAATAAATTTACAAAGAAAATATTAAAATGCCCAAATGCTTATACCTTTTGCTTAAAAAAATCAAGAAAAATAATGAAAAAATGTTATAGGTGATGGAGAGTTTAGTGAAGTCTCACTATAGTGGGCAAATCCTACTTAGAACACTTACCTAAAATTTAAATGAAGGGGACCAATTCCACTACTTCTTATAGTGCATCCAAAGTTAGAAGACCATCCAAGATATAGTTGATAAGGAAACATCACTATCAACTGATATTATATCTAAAGCTTCTCCCATCACACACCTTAGATAAGCCACCAAATTAATGTGTAATTGGGCATAAAGACCCTTTAGGTGATAGTTAAGGAGAGCATTGATGAGAGTAGCATTCCTTGATCATTTCTGATAATAGCTAATAGGGTACCACTTTCACATCATTTATGATGATAGCTAATAGGGTGTCACTTTCACAAGGTTTTTCCCCATGGAGGATTTATGTATCACCCTCCATTTCACCCAAGAGGGACTTCATGGTAATCACACTTGACACCTTCATGAGGGGAACATCCAAGAGTGTGCATGAACTAGGATTCAAACACCATAACCTCAAACTAATCCTAAATAATAGGACACAAGGGAAAGGATGATGAGATTTTAATTGTTTTTTCTAGAGAACTAAAATTCAAGGAAAAGAAATAAGAACTATTATAAAAACATTCACTTTCATGGTTTTTATAAATAAATTTACAAGTAAAACATTAAAATGCACAAATCCTTATAGATTTTTGTTTAAAAAAATTTAATAAGAATAAATAAAAAATGTTATAGGTGATGAAGAGTGTAGTGAAGTATCACTATAGTGAGCAAATCCTACTTTTACAGGTAATTTTTTTTTGAGAATGCTTCTTATACACATTCGCCATGGGTATTGAACGCGGGTCACATCACCCATAATGTAAGTGGCGTCCTTTCACGTAGACCACATCACATGGATTTATACAGGTAATTTTGACTAGAGCACTTACCTAAAATTGAAATGAAGGGGATCAATTCCACTACTACTTATGATGCACCCAAATCCAGAAGACCATCCAATATGAGATTGAGAAGGAACCATCATTGCAACTGATATAATGCCTATATATTACCCCACCACATACCCTAGATAAACCACAAAATTAATGTACAATTGGGCATCAAGGCCATTATTATGATAGCTAAGGAGAGCATTAATGAGAGAAGCATCCCTTGATCATTTTAAATGATAGCTAATAGGTTGCCACACTCACTATCCCATTGAGGATTTATGGGTCACCCTCTCTTTCATCCAAGATGGACTTCATGGTAAGAACACACCTTCACTAGAGGGACATCCAAGAGTGTGCATGAACCAAGATACAAACATTGTAACCTCAAACCAACCCTAAGCAATAGGACATGAGGGAAAGGATGATAATTTTTTATTTGTTATTGCTAAAGAACTAAAATTAAGGAAAAAAATTAAAACTATTATAAAAGCATTCACTTTCATGGTTGTTGTAAATAAATTTACAAAAAAAATGTTAAAATCACCAAATCCTTATACCTTTTTGCTTAAAAATAGTAAATAAAAAATAATAATTAAAAATATTATAGGTGAGGGAGAGTGTAGTGAAGTTTCACTATAGTAGGAAAGTATGCTTGTATAAGGCAATTTTGACCAGAGCACTTGCCTAAAATTGAAATGAGGGGAACACTTCCACTACTACTTATGATGGACCCGAAGCCAAAAGACCATCCAATATGTGGCTGAGGAGGAACCATCACTACCAACTAATCTTACGCCTAAAGATTTTCCCATCACACACCTTAGATAAGCCACCAAATTAATATGTAATTGGGCATAAAGACCATTTTGGTGATAGTTAAGGAGAGCATTGATGAGAGAATCATCCCTTGAACATTTTTGATGATAGCTAATAGGACACCACTTTCACATCATTTATGACGATATTTAATAGGGTACCACTTTCACAAGTTTATGCCCCATCAAGGATTTATGGATCACCCTCCCTTTCATCCAAGAGTGACTTTATGGTAATCACATCGACACCTTAACTAGGGGGACATCCAAGAGTGTGAATGAACCAGGATTCAACCACCATAACCTCAAACCAACACTAAGCAATAGGAGACAAGGAAAATGTTAATGAGTTTTTTTTTGTTTTTGCTAAAGAACTAAAATTCAGGAAAAACAAATAAAAACTATTATAAAAACATTTTATTTCATAGTTGTAAATAAATTTAGAAAGCAAACATTAAAATGCCCAAATTCTTATATTTTTTTCTTAAAAAAATTAAGGAAAATAAATAAATTATGTTATAGGTGATGGAGAGTGTAGTGAAGTCTTATTATAGTGGGCAAATCCTACTTGTACAAGTAATTTTAACCAAAACATTTACCTAAGATTGAAATGAATGAGACCAATTCCACTACTAATTATGGTGCATCTAAACCAAAAGATCATCCAAGATCCGGCTAAGGAGGAACCATCACTGCAAATACTTACCCAAAATTGAAATGAAGGGGACCAATTCCACTACTACTTATGATGCACCCAAAGCCAGAAGACCATCCAAGATGCAGTTTAGGAGGAACCATCATTGCAAAATGATATTATACCTAAATATTACCCCATCACATACCCTAGATAAACCACAAAATTAATGTACACAGTCATCAAGGCCATTTTGATGATATCTAAGGAGAACATTAATGAGAGAACCATCCCTTGATCATTTTAAATGATAGCTAATAGGGTGCCACTTTCACAAGGTTCTATCCCATTGAGGATTTATGGGTCACCCTCTCTTTTAGCCAAGAAGGACTACATCGTAACCATACTGACACCTTCACTAGGGGTACATCCAGGAGTGTGCATGAATTAAGATTCAAACAACATAACCTCAAACCAACCCTAAAAATTATGACACACACAAGGGAAAGGATGATGAGTTTTTATTTATTTTTTCTAGAGAATTTAAATTCAAGAAAAACAAATGAAATATATTATAAAAGCATTCACTTTCATGGTTGTAGTAAATAAATTTACAAAGAAAACATTAAAATATCCAAATCCTTATACATTTTTGCTTAATGTTTTTCAAGAAAAATAAATAAAAATGTTATAGGTGATAGAGAGTGTAATGAAGTCTCACTATAGTGGGTAAATCTGCTTGTATAGATAATTTTGACTAGAGCACTTACCTAAAATTGAAATGAAGGGGACCAATTCTACTACTACTTATGATTCACCGAAAGCCAAAAGACCATCCAAGATGCGGCTGAAGAGGAACCGTCACTACTAACCGATATTATGCATAAAGCTTCCCCCATCACACACCTTAGATAAGTCACCAAAATAATGTGTAATTGGGCATCAAGTCCCTTTTGGTGATAGCTAAGGAGAGCATTAATGAGATAAGGGTCCCTTGATAATTTCTATTGATAGCTAATAGGGTGAAACTTTCACATCATTTATGAAGATAGCTAATAAGGTACCACTTTCACAAGGTTCTATCCCATTGAGGATCTATGGATCACCCTCCCTTTCGTCTAAGAGGGACTTCATGGTAATCACATGGACACCTTCACTAGGGGGACATCCAAGAGTGTGCATGAACCAGGTTTCAAACACCATAACCTCAAACCAACCATAATAAGTAGGACACGAGGGAAATTATGGTGAGTTTTTATTTATTTTTGCTAGAGAATTGAAATTTAGGAAAAAAATAAAAACTATTATAAAAACACTCACTTTCATGGTTGTTGTAAATAAATTTACAAATAAAACATTAAAATACCCAAATATTTATACCTTTTTGCTCAAAAAAATCCAAGAAAAAAAAATGTTATAGGTGATGGAGAGTGTAGTGAAGTCTCACTATAGTGGGAAATCCTGCTTGTATAGGTAATTTTGACTAGAAAACTTACCTAAAATTGAAATAAAAGATACAAATTCCACTACTACTTATGATGCACCCAAAGCCAAAAGACCATCCAAGGTGTAACTGAGGAGGAACCATCCCTGCCAGCACTTACCTAAAAATGAAATGAAGGGGACCAATTCCACTACTCATTATGATGCACCCAAAGCTAGAATACCATCCAAGATGCGGTTGAGAAGGAACCATCACTGCCAACTGATCTTATGCCTAAATATTCCCCCATAACATACCTTAGATAAGCCACCAAATTAATGTACAATTGGGCATCAAGGCCCTTTTGATGATACCTAAGGATAGAATTAATGAGAGAAGCATTGTTGATCAACTTTGATGATAGCTTATAGTGTGCCACTTTCACAAGGTTCTACCCCATTGAGAATTTATAGATCACCCTCCCTTTCAGAAAATAAGGACTTCATGGTAACCACACTAACACCTTCACTAGGGAGACATACAAGAGTCTGCATGAACTAGTATTCAAACACCACAATCTCAAACCAACTCTAAGCAATAGGACACGAGGGAAAGGATGATGAGTTTTTATTTGTTTTTGCTAGAAAACTAAAATTTAGGAAAAATAATTAAAAACTATTTTAAAAGAATTCACTTTCATGGTTGTTGTAAATAAATTTACAAAGAAAACATTAAAATTCCCAAATCCTTATACATTTTTGCTTAGAAAAAGTTAAGAAAAAAAATGTTATAGGTGATTGAGAGTGTAGTGGAATCTCACTATAGTTTGTAAATCTTCCTGTACATGTAATTTTTATTAGAGCACTTACCTAAAATTGAAATGAAGGGGACCAGTTCCACTACTACTTATGATGCACCTAAAGCCAGAAGACCATCCAAGATGTAGCTAAGTAGGAATCATCACTGCCAACTAATCTTGTGCCTAAATCTTTTCCCATCACACACCTTAGATAAGCCACCAAATTAATGTGTAACTGAGCATCAAGTCCCTTTCACTAATAGCTAAGGAGAGTATTGATGATAGAAGCATCCCTTGATAATTTATGATTATAGCTAATACGGTGCCATTTTCACATTATTTTTTATGATAGATCATATGGTGCCACTTTCACAAGGTTCCACCCGATAGGGGATTTATGGATCACCTTCCCTTTGAGCCAAGAGGGACTTCATGGTAATAAAACTGACATATTCACTAGGGGGACATCCAGGAGTGCACATGAACCAATATTAAAACACCATAACCTCAAACCAACCCTAGGAAATAGGACATGAGGGAAAGAATGATGAGTTTTTATTTGTTTCTTCTAGAGAGATGAAATTCAGGAAAAATAGCTAAAAACTATTATAAAAATATTCACTTTCATGGTTGTAAATAAATTTACAAATAAAAAATTAAAACACCCAATTCCTTATACATTTTTGCTAAAACAATTCAAAAAAAATAAATAAAAAAAGTTATAGGTGATGGAGAGTATAGTGAAGTCTCACTATAGTGTGTAAATCCTACTTGTACAGGCAATTTAAACCAGAGTACTTACCTAAAATTGAAATGAAGGGGACCAATTCCACTACTACTTATGATGCACCCGAATCCAAAAGATCATCCAAGATGTGAGTAAGGAGGAACCATCATTGCCAACACTTACCTAAAATTGAAATGAAGGGGACTAATTCCACTACTACATATGATACACTCAAGCCAGAAGACCATCCAATATGCGGCTGAGGAGGAACCATCAGTGCCAACTAATCTTATGCCTAAATATTCCTTCATCACGTACCTTAGATAAACCACAAAATTAATTTGCAACTAGGCATCAAGGCCCTTTTGATGACAACTATTGAGAGCATTAATGAGATAAGTGTCCCTTGATAATTTTTTATGATAGCTAATAGGGTGTCACTTTTACAAGGTTCTACCCCATTAAGAATTTATGGATCACCTTCCATTTGAGCCAAGAAGGACTTCATGGTAACCACACTAATACCTTCACTAGGGGGACATCGAAGAGTGTTCATGAACCAATATTCAAACACCATAACCTCAAACCAACCCTAAGCAATAGCACACAAAGGAAAGGATGATGAGTTTTTATGTTTTTTGCTAGAGAACTAAAATTTAAGAAAAAATAAATAAAAACTATTATAAATGCATTCACTTTCAAAGTTGTAAATAAATTTACAAAGAAAACATTAAAATGCCCAAATCCTTATACATTTCTACTTAACACAATTCAATAAAAAAAATAAAAAATGTTATAGGTGATGGAGAGTGTAGTGAAGTCTCATTATAGTGGGTAAATCTGTCTGTACAGGTAATTTTGATCAGAGCACTTATATAAAATTGAAATTAAGGGAACCAAATCCACTACTACTTATGATGCACCTGAAGCCATAATACCATCCAAGAAGATGAGGAGGAACCATCACTGCCAACTGATCTTATGCCTAAAGCTTTCCCCATAACACACCTTAGATAGGCCACCAAATTAATGTGTAATTGGTAATCAAGGCCATTTCAGTGATAGCTAAGGATAACATTGATAATATAAGCATACCTTGATCATTTCTGATCATAGCTAGTAGAGTGTCACTTTCACATCATTTCTGATGATAGTTAATAGGGTGCCACTTTCACAAGGTTCTACTCCATCAAGGATTTATGAATCACTCTCTCTTTTAGCTAAGAGAGACTTCATGGTAATCACATTGACACCTTCTCTTTTAGCTAAGAGAGACTTCATGGTAATCACATTGACACCTTCACTACGGAGACTTAAAATAGTGTGCATGAACAAGAATTCAAACACCATAACCTCAAAACAACCTTAAGAAATAGGACATGAGAGAAAGAATGATGAGATTTTTTTGTTTTTGCTAGAGAATTGAAATTCAGAAAAAACAAATAAAAACTATTATAAAAAACACTCACTTTAATGGTTGTTGTAAATAAATTTACAAATAAAACATTAAAATTCCCAAATCCTTATACCTTTCAGCCTAAAAAAATTCAAGAAAAATAAATAAATAATTTTATAGGTGTTGGAGAGTGTAGTGAAGTCTCACTATAGTGGGAAAATCCTATTTGTATAGGCAATTTTGAATAGAGCAATTACCTAAAATTGAAATGAAGGGGACCAATTCCACTACTACTTATGATGCACCAAAGCTAAAATACCATCCAAGATGTAACTAAGGAAGAACCATCACTGCCAACACTTACCTAAAATTGAAATGAAGGGGACCAATTCTACTACTACTTATGATGCATCCAAATCCAGAAGAATATCCAAGATACGGCTGAGAAGGAACCATCACTGTAAACTGATATTATGCCTAAATCTTCCCCCATAACGTACCTTAGATAATCCACCAAATTAATGTGCAATTGGTCATAAATACCCTTTGGATGATATCTAGGGAGAGCATAATGATAGCACTATCCCTTGATCATTTTTGAAGATAGCTAATAGGGTGCCACTTTCACGAAGTTCAACCCCATCCAATATTTATGGATCACCCTCCCTTTTAGCCAAGGACTTCATGGTAACCAAACTGACACCTTCACTAGTGGGACATCCAAGATTTTTCATGAACCAAGATTCAAACACAATAACTTCAGATCAACCCTAAGCAATAGGACATGAAAGAAAGGATGATAAGTTCTTATTTATTTTTGCTAGAGAACTAAAATTCTCAAAAACATTATAAAAAATATTATAAAAGAATTCACTTTCATGGTTGTAAATAAATTTAAAAATAAAACATTAAAATACCCAAATCCTTATACATTTTTGCTTTAAAAATTTAATAAAAATAAATTAAAAAATGTTATAGGTGATAGAGAGTGTAGTGAAGTCTCACTATATTGGGTAAATTTGTGTGTACAGGTTATTTTGACCAGAGCACTTACCTAAAATTTAAATGAAGGGGACCAATTCCAATACTACTTATGATGCACTCGAATCCAAAAGACCATCCAAGATGCAGCTGAGGAGGAATTATCACTTCTAACTAATCTTATGCCTAAAACTTCCCCCATCACACACATTAGATAAGCCACCAAATTAATGTGTAATTGGGCAGCAAGGCCCTTTTGATGATAGCTAAGGAGATCATTGATGAGAGAAGCATCCCTTGATAATTTTTTATGATAGCTAATAAGGTACCACTTTCACATCATTTTTTATGATAGCTAATAGGGTGCCACTTTCACAAGGTTCTGCCCCATCGAGGATTTATGGATCAACCTCCCTTTCATCCAAGAGGGACTTCATGGTAATCACACTGACACCTTCACTAGAGGGACATCCAAGAGTGTGCATGAACTAGGATTCAAACACCATAACCTCAAACCTACCCTAAAAAATAGGACACAAGGGAAAGGATGATGAATTTATTTTGTTTTTGTTTTTGCTAGTGAACTGAAATTAGAAAAAACAAATAAAAAATATTATAAATATATTTGCTTTCATCCTTATACTTTTTTTCTTAGAAATTTAAGAAAAGTATATTTTTATAGATGATGGAGAGTGTAGTGAAGTCTCATTATAGTTGGCAAATCCTACTTGGATAGACAATTTTGACCAAGGGAACCAATTCCATTACTACTTATGATGCACCCAAAGAAAAAATACCATCTAAGATGCAGCTGAGGAATGATCACTTCTAGCACTTACCTAAAATTGAAATGAATGGGACCAGTTCCACCACTACTTATTATGCACCCAAAGCTAGAATACTATCTAAGATGCAGTTGAGGAGGAACCATCACTGCCAACTGATATTATGGATAAATATTCTCCCATCACATACCTTATATAAGCCACCAAATTAATGTTCAACTAGTCTTTAAGGCCCTTTTGATGATAGTTAGGGAGAGCATTAATATAGAAGCATCCCTTGATCATTTTTGATGATAGCTAATAGGGTGCCGCTTTCACAAGGTTCTACCCCATCCAATATTTATGGATCACCCTCCCATTCAACCCAGAAGGACTTCATGGTAACCACACAGACACCTTCACTAGAGGGGCATCCAAGAGTGTGATTGAACTAGGATTCAAACAACATAACCTCAAACTAACCCTAAGCAATAGGAAATGAGGGAAAAGATGATGAGTTTTTATTTACTTTTGCTAGAGAATTAAAATTTAGGAAAAAAATAAAAAATATTATAAAAACATTCACTTTCATGGTTGTTGTAAATAAATTTACAAAGAAAACATTAAAATGCCAAAATCCTTATACATTTTTGCTTAAAAAATTATATAAAAATAAATACAAAATGTTACAGATGATGGAGAGTGTCATGAAGTCTCACTGTAATGGGAAAATTTTCCCGTATAGGTAATTTTGACGTGAGCACTTACCTAAAATTAAAATGAAGACCAATTCCACTACTACTTGTGATCCACGCGAAGCTAAAATACCATCCAAGATGTGGCTAAGGAGGAACCATCACTTCCAAGTGAAATTATACCTAAAGCTTTCCCCATAACACACCTTATATAAGAAACAAAATTAATGTCCAACTAGGCATCAAGTCCCTTTCAGTGATAGCTAAGGAGATCATTAATGAGATAAGAATCCCTTCATCAATTTTGATGATATTTAATAGGGTACCACTTTTTTAAGGTTTTGTCCCATCAATGATTTATGGATCACCCTCCATTTCATCCAAGAGGAACTTCGGTAATCACACTGACACCTTCACCAGGGGGACATCCAAGAGTATGCATGAACAAGGATTCAAACATGATAACCTCAAACCAACCCTAAGCAACTGGAAATGATGGAAATTATGATGATTTGGTTCTAGTCTTGACACTCCCAACTTGGGTATAGTTTTAATTAGATAAGCATCCCTTCATCAATTTTGATGATATATAATAGGGTACCACTTTTTTAAGGTTTTTTCCCATCAAGGATTTATGGATCACCCTCCATTTCAGCCAAGAGGAACTTCGGTAATCACACTAACACCTCCACTAGGGGGACATCCAAGAGTATGCATGAACCATGATTCAAACATGATAACCTCAAACCAACCCTAAGCAACTGGAAATGAGATAAATGATGATGATTTGGTTCTAGTCCTGATAATCCCCACTTGGGTATAGTTTTAGGTGATAGCTAAAGCATTAAAGTGACGATAGGGAGGACAAATCAATGGACAATATTTTGAGACATTAATGATGCACGATCATGTGAGTCTAATAATGAAAATTTGTTATGGATATCTAAAACCTCCACATTATTCATTACTCATGTTCTGAGGAAACACAACAATAAGGTTTCTAATAATATGTAAAAACATATTTAGATTTTCCTAGAAGGATTAAGTGGTTGGTGTAACTACATTCTTTATTCTATAAATAATCATGTTATTTAATTTGTATTTATCCTTAATGACATTTTTCTAATGTTAACAGTTAAAGAAGGAGCTTTTATTTTTAAATGGTGATGATGTACCTCTTTCCATGTTTAATGGCCTAAAGAAGGAGCTTTGGCTTTTAAATGGTGATGATTTGTGTCTTTCCATGTTTAATGCCCTAAAGAAGGAGCCTTGGTTTTTAACTAGTGATCATGTACATTTTTCCATGCTTAAAGACATGAGCGGGTATATAGTGAGCACTCATTTTTCTTACCATGTTTAGTATGTGACACGTATAGACTTATAAAATTCTAGTGAAAATTATAAATATAACCTTATTTTTATCCCAATCCATGTCCAACTTTTTCCTCCATATTTTGGTGTTTCTTAATCTATGCCCAACTTTTGCTAGCTGTTTCTCTCCCTATTGTCCAAATTTCTCTATTGTCCATGATGACCTCCTAGAGGTAGTAAATAAATCTCTACAAATTCATCAATTATTATACACATGAAATAATTAAATAAACATCATCCATGAAGACAACAATTTCATATTGTTATTTTCAATTTTCATCTACCATGTTTAATACCAAAGATGCATGTGATATGTAAACACTTACAAAATTCTAGTAAATATTGTAAATGGAACCTTCCATTTATCCCAATTTATGCCTAACTTCCTCGTCCACATTTTTAAGGTTTCTTCCTAACATCCATCTAAATCTCTCTAAATCTATAGATATTCATCAACCATTAGATAAACACCATCTATAAAGACACCAATTTTATATTATTATTTTCAATTTTTATGGTTGTCTATGTTTCATCTATGCCTATCTATTTTTTTTGTGCCTATATTTGTTTGTATTGGGCCTCTACATTATTTTTAATGTCCACCTTCATCAATCAATGGATAGACACCAAATTTCACTAAAGCTATAGGCATTCATCAATAATTAGATAGACACCATTTGTATTTTATATTATTATTTTAAATTTTCCTTGTTGTTTATATGTCATCTATGCCTATCTATGTTTTTGTGCCTATGTTTGCTTGTATTGGACCTCTACATTATTTTTAATATCTAAATTACAAATGAAACATTTTATTTATCCCAATCTATATCCAACCTTTTCCTCCATATTTTGGTATTTCTCAATCTATGCCTAACTTTTGCCTCCTCATTTACATGTTTATATCTCTACCTTATAATTTTCTCTAATTTTCTAAAATGACCTCCTAGAGGTAACAAAGAAACCTCTAAGTACTCATTAATCATTAGATACACATCATCCATAAAGACAACAATTTTGTATTATTATTTTCAATTTTCATCTACCATATTTAATACCAAAGATGCATGTGATATATACACACTTATAAAATTCTAGTAAATCTTATAAACAAAACCTTTTATTTATCCTAATTTATGCTCAACTTCCCCCCTCCACATTTCTATGTTTCTCTCCCTACCGTCCATCCAAATTTCTCTAAATCTATGGACATTCATAAATCATAAGATAGAAAAATGTTAAATATAATTTACACCAACAAATATGAAATTAATGATTGTTGTACATGATAACAACATTCATAAATACTATCACAAAAAAGTATATATGATTGAAAAATTAATTGAACAAACACAAATTAATAAACTTAATATTTGTTGTACATGATAGCAACAATATTTATAAATACTATTACGAAAGGGTATCTATGATTGAAAAATCAATTGAACAAACACAATAAAACCCTATGGACATTCATAACTTTTAGAAGCTTGATAATAAAATAAAAATGGTGTCTTTGAGAAATTGAATAACATGTTATAGAATATAAAATGTAGTTAATCCGCCCATGTAGAGGAGTTGGAGAGCAAGTGGGTAGTTAAACCTGTCTAGTTGCTGAGAGGCCCAAGTTCAAATCTCTCGCCTCACATGTTGCGGATATGTTATGTAATGGTTCCCTTGTGGTCACAGTCTGTTTACCCCTTGTGGCCACCACCAAAAAAAAAAAAATGTAGTTACACCAACCGCTCAAAGAATAATTATTTTTCAACAAAACATATATATATAACCACCACTATTATATAATTGAATAAATATTAAATATTAAATATAATTTACACCAACAAATATGAAATTAATGTTTGTTGTACATGATAACAACAACCTTGATAAAGGTCAAACAACTATTATTTAATCGAATAAATATTAAATAAAGTTTACACTAATAAATATAAAATTAATGTTTGTTCTACATGATAACAACAATATCGATAAAGGTTAGGTGGTCTAAACCATTGGTTAAATCACTCCCTTGGGAGGGTGGAGACCACAGTTTAAATCCCTACTAAGACAACATTTTAATTTTTACCAATGCAACTAAAGGTTATAGTGGTAGTAAGGAACAAGATTTAAAAGAAATATATAACCACCACCATTATTTAATGGAATAAATATTAAATATAATTTACACTAACAATTATGAAATTAATGTTTGTTGTACATGATAGCAACAAAGTAGGCTAGAGATCCGCTCATGTAGAGGAGTTGGAGAACAAGTGGGTAGTTAAAACTCTCTAGTTATGAAGAGGCCCAGGTTCAAATCTCTCCCCTCACATGTTGCGGATATGTTGTATATAAAAGATTCCTCATCAATTCAATCAATTAAATATGGAAGTAAAACAAGGTCATAGGAGGATAATCCTAGAATTAGATTCTCAAATAATGGTTGGATCTCTAGATTGCATGAGGAACTTTGATTTGAAAACATGGAGGTTGAGGATTCTTGTCACTCAAATTAAGGAATTATGGAGGGAATTAGATGATGTGATTCCAGTTTATGTGAGAAGAGATCTAAATAAAGTGGCAAACTTCCTGGATAAGATGGGTATTGAGAAGGAGGTAGGGGTTCAGTGGCACAGTGACATGGCTATTGAGGATGATATGATTAGGTAGGTTGGTGAGAAAATCCAGTGCTTAGCTAATTTGGATAACCATTCTAGAAATACTATTTAGGATATTTATGTTTCAATGTAGATCTTCTTTTATAGTTGTAAACAGGTGAACAGTCATTGTAGAAATATGGTTTAAAATATTAACATGTGTTCTCTTTGACTAAGGCTAGAAAAAGTCTCATCCCAACTTGTAAATGATCTTTTTTTTAATACAAGTTTTTTCAAATTATTTTTCAAAAAACAAAGTAGGCCAGAGTTTGCACCCTCGGTCAAAGCCCTAAGTAAGGAAGGTGGAGACCACAATTTGAATTCCTAAGTCTAACACAATGCAACTAGAGGTTATAGTGGAAAAAATAGAAGGATTTAAACCCATGAGGATAAGCTAATGAAAAATATAACTAGTTACAGATTGCTCTAGTAACTATGTCTATAAATACTATCATAAAAAAATATCTATGATTGAAAAATTATTTGAACAAACACAATTTAATAAAATTAAATTTTGTTGTACATAATAAGAACAACCTTCATAAATAATATCATCAACAGGTATTATGATTGTCTTGGAGGACAATGCAATGGTTTGGGCAGCTTGATAGTGGAATAAAAATAAACACCTTATCTTCTAAATTTATAATATTAAAATGGATTAGATAAATTTATAATTATAAAATGGATTAGAGATGATGGACAATTTTGAGGATAATTTTTTAAATAAAGTACGGAGGAGTGCTATGTTTAATTGGAAATAATAATATCTCTATTTAACCCTACTGGCTAGGGGGTAAGCGCTAGTTTTGTTGGGAATTTACCAAGAGAACCAGGTTCAAACCTTGGGGAAGCATATTGCAAAGGTAGTAACCTAATATGAATCATCTGAGTGCACTACAATACAAATCCTGAGTGGTCTATTTTACGTCCGATTATAAAAGAATGAGGTGGAATAGGTTTGGTGGATGCAACCCTTGTGGTTTGAACCTTGTGCTTGTCGGCTACTAAAAATAGTGTAGTTGTAAACAACTCTCCTATCAAGCAAAAAGGTATTTATATATTTACTAAACAATAATAAAAATAATAAAATAATTATATCTCATACAAAATTTAAAAAATATACTTAACATAATACAAAATGATTTAGTCTCATGGTTGTAAAAAAATCAAAGAAAGCATTAAAGGCCAAAATCCTTATAATTTTTCCTTTAGAAAATGTATTCAAGAATATTAAATAAAAACACTATGGATCCTATAGTATTTTTGGTGGTGTGTTCTATCCACATATATAAGAACGAGGTGGAATAGGTTTGGTGGATGCAACCCCTATGGTTTGAACCTTGCATTTGAGATCTACTAAAAGTTGTAACAAAATCTCCTATCAAGCAAAATAAAAAAATATCTATCCAACAATAATAAAAATAATAACATAATTAGATCTCATACAAAATTAAAAAAAATACACTTAACATAATACAAAATGATTTAGTCTCATGGTTTTTTTAAAAAATCAGAGAAAACATTAAAGGCCAAAATCCTTATACTTTTTCCTTGATAATATGTATTCAAGAAAATTAAATAAAAATACTATGGATCTTATAATGCTTTTGGTGGTGTATTCAATTATGTATCCAGGTATATAAGTTTATATATTGATTGATAATGAAAAATTTATACTTGTACATATTTTTACGCATGAACATATTTTAAATTTATAATTTTAGAATGGATTAGAGATGATGGAGAGTTATATATATTAGCAGAAAAACCTCTTGCAAGACCGCCTTGGTCTTAGAGACCACAATCAAGGTGTAGGTCGCCTTGGTATAGAGACCACGATCAGGGTGTAGGTCACCTTGGTCTTAGATACCATGATCAGGGTGTAGGTCGCCTTGGTCTTAGAGACCATGATCAGGGGGTTCTACATCATCAAAGTCACTCGGTAGTCGCACCCAAACCTGCCCGCACCAACATTATCAATTGGATTTTGGGTAGTCAATTCAACTTTTTGGTAGGGTAGAGATTCAAACCTGGGACCTCCCTTGGAGGATTGCCCTATCCTCTCCAAATCACCTACAATATTTGGGTTTAAATAAATTAATTTGGAGTGTTATGTTTAATTGGAAAAAGTAATATTCCTATCAAACAATACAATAACAAAAATAGTAATTACATCTCATATAAAATAAAAATAAATTACACTTAACATAATACAAAATATTCACTCTCATGGTTATTATAAATAGATCAATGAAAAATTAGAAGACCCAAATTCTTATACCTTTTTGCTAGAGAACTGAAATTCAAGAAAAACAAATACAAAATATTATAGAAACATTCACTCTAATGGTTTTTATAAATAAATTTAGAAATAAAACATTAAAAGACCCAAATACTAATACCTTTTTGCAAGAGAACTAAAATTCAATAAAAATATTATAAAGCATTCACTCTCATGGTTGTAAATAAATTTACAAAGAAAACATTAAAAGATCCAAATCCTTACAATGTTTTTCTTGAGAAAACAAATTTAATAAAAATAAATAAAAATGTTATAGATGATGGATAATGTAGTGAATTTTCTCTACAATGGGAAAATATTACTCTTAGAGGTAATTTTAACCAAAGCACCTACCCAAAATGGAAATGAATGGGCCTAATGCCACTATTTTTTTTAGGATATATATGGGAGTTGGTTACATCCACATGATTTTTAGTAATTATCAAGTGTAGGGTTCAAACCACAAGGGTTGCTCCCAAGAAGCCTATACCACCTCATTATCCTATATCACCTCATTATTGTTGACTTGATGTGAGGGGAACCATTGGTCACTTGGAATTCATTTTCAATATGATATGCAATGAGAGGATTTAAATTAGACTACTACCTTTATAACATGCATACCCCCAAGGTTAGAACCTAGGTCTCTTCTTGGTAAGTTCTTGACAAGATAGACAACTGCCAATCCACCTAACCCTTAGGGGTGACCCAATGCCATTACTACTTACAATGTAATTGAACCACCATTGTCAATTGAGCTTGTACCTAAAGCTTTCCCCATCACATAGCTTAGATAAGCAACCAAATCAATGTACAACTAGGCATCAAGACACTTTTGGTGATAGCTAAGGAGAGCATTAATGAGAGAAGTGCTCCTTGATCATTTTCTATGATAGTTAACAAGGCACCACTTTTGCTAAGGTTCTACCCCATCCAATATTTATGGATTACCCTCCCTTAAAACCAATAGGGACTTCATGGAAATCACATTGGCACCTTCACTAGGGGAGACTTTTGAAAGTGTGAATGAACCATATGTTAAAAACCATAATATTAGACCAGCCTAAAGTAGTATGATATTTGTTTTTGGTAAATAAAAGTCTTCATTAATTATCGGGTTTTGCAGGTTAACCCAAAACCTATTACAATATCCAACCTTCTGCTAAGATTGTAGATCCTAGTCATCCTTGAAACTTTCTTACCAGAAATAGTGTTGAATACCCTACAACACCTTACTAACAAAGCACACCCATACCTAAACATAACTGTAAACATTACTTACATTGACAGGAATTAAAGTTTGGAACTTTGCACTTGTGAAACCTATTGCTTACCCATTTCCTATTCTCTGTCGAAATCTTCCAAGGCTTACACCCTGTTACCTTCATTTCCAATTTGGTATGATTTAGAGGGAAACCCCATAGTTATTACTAGCTTCATGGGAAAATAACACCCATTCATATTTCTCCTTAATGGGTAGGTTTCTTTTCATGACTAATAATGTTTTCCACTTCACATGGCACACCTTGTGTCCATGTCACCAAACTACCAACATCAACACCTATGTTGGCTAATTTTTCAGCTGACCTGTTGGCCTCACGGTACACATGACGAGCCCTCTTGTTCTGTATTGCCGCAAAAAGGATCCTCACTTCATGGATGACTCCCAAAGTAGTATGATATGAGACAAAGGATGATGATCCACTTCTAGTTCTAACATTCATAAACTAGATGTAGTTCTCTAGGTGAAAGCTAAAGCATTAAAGAAAAAATAGAAAGGAAAAATGAAGGGGTAATATTTCAAAATATTAATGATGAATAATCATAGGAGTCTAATCGTGGAGATTTTTTATGGACCTTTAAAGCCTCTATATCATTCATTATTGATGTTCTAAGAAAACATCACAAGTTTTCTAATGATCTACTAAATAATATTTAGACTTTCCTAGAAGAATTGAGTGGTTGGTGTAACTACATTCTTTTATCTATAACTAATCATGTTATTTAATTTATCTCTATCCTTTTAGGCATGTTTCTAATATTAAAATTTAAAGGATATTTGGTTTTAAATGGTGATCATATGCATCTTGCCATGTTTAATGGCCTAAATAAGGACCTTTAGTTTTTAAATAGTGATCATGTGTTTAATGACATGAGCAGGTATATAGTGAACATTATTTTTTCTACCATGTTTAATATGTGACATTTATACACTTATAAAATTCTAGTGAATCTTATAAATAAAACCTTATTTTATCCCAATCTATGCCTAGTTTTTTCTTTCAAATTTTGATGTCTCTTAATCTATGCCTGACCTTTGCCTCCATATTTCTCTCCCTATCATCCAAATTTCTCTATTTTCCATGATGACCTCCTAGAGGTAGTAAAGAAATCTCTACACATTCATCAATCATTACACACATGCCATCATTAAATAAACATCATTCATGAAGACAATAATTTCATATTATTATTTTCAATTTTCATCTACCATGTTTCATATTACTATTTTAAATTTTTGTCTACCATGTTTAATACCAAAGATGCATGTGATATGTGCACACATAAAATTCTAGTCAATATTATAAATAGAACCTTATAATTACCTGAATTTATACCCTACATCCTCCTCGATATATTTACATTTCTATCCCTACCATCCATCCAAGTTTCTTTAAATATATGGATATTCATAAATCATTAGATAGACAACATCTATGAATACACTAATTATATATATATATATATTTTAACTTTTATTGTTGTCTATGTGTCATCTATGCCTATCTATTTTTGTTTATGCATATTATTTTTTGCATTAGGCCTCTACATATTTTTTAATCTCCACATTTGTCTCTCTAACATTAATGGATATATTTTTTTGTACTTGAGATCAAAATTTTAGAACAACCCTACAAATTCATGTGGAATTAGACACCCTATAAATTGAAGTCCATCTTCACAACCTTCCTCGTAACCATTCAGACCTTTGGTAATTTGATGAAGATACATAGGTTTATTTATTTAACCTAAGTATTTATTACTTATTATTATTGTTATTATGCATTATTACATTATTTGGCATAGGTGCACTTTGTCTTCTAACAATTATTTGTATTAGTTTAGTTCGAATGGTTGCTCCATGTTTAGCATTCTGTTTCAGGACGTTGCAACCATCGAACAACTTGTTATTCCCCTTCATGTATTTATATGGTGCATATTATGTAATAAAATAATTTTGAATATTGAGTTCTATATCATTGGTATTAGAGTAGTAGATTCTGCTCATGTTTGGGTAAGGCACCATGTTGTCTTCTCAAGATGAAATTTTCTTTGAAAATTTGAAGCAATGACTCAAATCGATCGTTGCTAATATTCAACTGATTCAAGTTGTAGAAGAAATGACAGCAAATGAAGAATCTATTGAGGAAAATATTCTTTTTATTGAGGAAGAAATTTGATGGGGAGCCAAGATTTAAAAACCAGAGAAAACTCAATTTTATTCAGATAACATGGAAAGATTACAAAGTACAGAAGGGAAATACAATGCAGTCTCAATCTACGTCTTTCCAGCCTGTTGAATCCTTCGAAAAAATCCCCTTTTATAATCCAGGTTTCTTGCTGCAACCGCCGTTCGTAACCATCTTAACGGCTTCTGGAACTGCCACATGGAACGGCCTTAACGGCCTTTGGAACTTCCACTTGGAACTACCTTAATGACTTCTAGAATCGCCACCTATCATTCTGTAATAGTCCATGAAAAACCCGTCTTCTCCTTCTTAGCCAGGTTGCGAAAACGTCACATGTCACGATTTCGTGACACTTTTTTGACCTTGGATCTCCTTCTCCAATGTGTCGCAATATCGCGATGTTTTTATGCTTTTGGTCTTCTTTCTCCAATGTGTCGTGATATCATGACACTTTTTTGCTTTTGGTCCTCTTTCTCCAATGTGTCACGATATCGCGACACTTCTTCGACTTTTGGCTTTGCTTGCCAAAGTGTCGCGATATCGCGACACTTCTTCGGCTTTTGGATTTGCTTGCCAAAGTGTCGCGATATCGCGACACTTCTTTGTATTTTGGCTTTGTCTGCCAAAGTGTCACAATATCGTGACACTTCTTTGGCTTTTGGCTTTGATTGCCAAAGTGTCGCGATATCGTGACACTTCTGTGGCTTTTGGCTTTGACTGCCAAAGTGTCGCGATATCGCAACACTTTTGTGGCTTTTGGCTTCAGTTGCCAAAGTGTCGCGATATCGCAACATTCTGTGGCTTTTGGCTTCGGCTGCCAAAGTGTCACGATATCGCGACACTTCTGTGGCTTTTGGCTTCGACTGCCAAAGTGTCGCGATATCGCGACACTTCTGTGGATTTTGGCTTGGCTGCCAAAGTGTCACGATATCGCGACAACTTTGATGTCGCGATATCACGACCATTATTTGTGCTTGCCACAGTTCTAAAATACATCGTGATATTGCGACGACATTTGTGTCACGATATCACGACCATTTTTATACTTAGAAAAATTTGCAAACTTTGAACTTTTTTTTTTTTTTTCTTTTTGGTGATGCAAGATTGCTGTGTTGCCCTGGATGCTCCTGCATCAGACACCCGAGGTAGATTTTTAGAAGTGATCCTCACTTCTGGGCTATCAGAGGAAAACCCAAATGATCAACCTCTGATTTGGACAACCATGTGGCATCTTTGATAGGTCGGTTCTTCCACTTGACCAAATACTCCGAATATTGCCTGTTTCGGGTACTTCTGCCTTCACGAGTGTCGAGTATGTCTTCAATTGATTCTTTGTCTAGAGTGGATGCAAGAATGTTCCACAGATCCAGACTGGGTGGTTCACTACAACTTCCTGCATGATATTCAACCAAGTCTAAAATATTGAAGATAGGTGAAATATTCAGTTCACTTGGTAGATCAACTTCATAGGCATTGCCTGAATCTTATTTACCTATGATCCGTCATGGTCCAAACTTCTTCATATTCAATTTATTGTATGTTTTTCGAGGAAAACATTCCTTATGCAAATGAACCATGACTTCATCCCCTACCTGGAATTCTTTGAAACGCCACTTCTGATCTGCTCTGGCTTTGTATGAAGCATTCATTTGACTGATATGCTACTGTGCCTCTTCATGTAAAGTCTTCATGTGTGCTACAAAGTCTTCAGCTTCAGCACTGCACTTGTCTGCTTTATCCATCGGTCTTAACTTAGAAGCATTTCTTGGGTTGTACCCATGCACAATCTGGAATGGTGATTTACCAGTACTGCGATTGACAGAATTGTTGTAAGCAAACTTTGCCTATGGTAAAATCAGGTACCATCCCTTGGGTTTATCTCCTACTAGATAGTGTAGAAGATTACCCAGACTTCTGTTGACTACTTCGGTCTGTCCATCAGTCTGCAGATGGTACATAGAACTAAATTTCAAGTCTATTTTCAGCTTCTTCCATAAGGTTCTCCATAAATACCCCACATATTTGGTATCTCTGTCCAAGACAATGCTTTGGGGTAGACCATGAAGTCAGACTACCTCATTGAAGAACAAGCCGACAATGTGAACCGCATCACTTGTCTTCTGACATGGAATAAAATGGGCCATTTTTGAAAACCTGTCAACAACAACAAAAATGGCGTCATTTCCACATTGTGTTCTTGGTAGACCAAGAACAAAATCCATGCTGATGTCCTCCCATGGTATCTCTGGTATAGGCAATGGCTGGTACATTCCTGTATTCTGACTGACACCTTTTGCCATCTGGCACACTCTTCAACCCTGCACAAATCTGGTCACATATTGCTGCAACTGTGGCCAATGGTAATTCTCACTAACAAGAGCAATGGTCTTATCACGGCCAAAATGTCTTGCTAGTCCTCCGCTATGTTTCTCTTTGATCAAATTTTCCCTCATGGAACTTCGTGGAATGCACAACTGATTCTGTCGAAACAACATCCCATCTTGGATCATGAAATCCAACCACTTAGTGTGATCCATAGTAGTAGGAGACACACATGCTGTCCATGCCTCTGCAAAATTTGGATCTGCTGGGTATAAACTCTTGAGTTCATCAAACCCAACAACCTGCACTCTCATTTCTATCAACAAATTATGCCTTCTACTCAAGGCATCTGCAACTCTATTAGATTTTCCACTTCTATGCTTTAGTACAAAGGTATAACTCTGCAGGAATTCAACCCACTTCAAATGTCGTTGGTTAAGTTTACCTTGACTATTTATATACTACAAAGCTTGATGGTCAGTATATAAAACAAAATCTTTGGTTAGAAAATAATGTCTCCATTTCTTAAGAGCCTAAATTATAGCAGAGAATTATTGATCATAAACAGAGTATTTCTTTCTAGCATCATTCAATTTTTCACTAAAGTATGCAACAGGTTTACCTTCTTAGCTCAACACAGCTCCAATGGCACTGCCACTGGCATCACAGTCAACCTGAAACACTTTATTAAAATCTAGAAGTGCTAGAATGGGTTGTTCTGTCACTTTCTTCTTCAATATGTTCATGTTGGTATCTGCCTTGGCAGTCCACTTAAATTCTCTCTTATCCCCTCTCATAGTTTCTGTTAGGGGTGCACAAATACTGCTAAAGTCTCTAATAAAATTTCTATAGAAACTTGCAAGACCATGAAATGATCTTACCTCTGTTACATTCCTTGGGGCAGGCCATTCAAGGATAGCCTTCACTTTCTCAAGATCCATTTTTAGACCCTCCTCTAAGATGACAAATCCCAGGTATATCAACTATTTCTATACAAAACTGCACTTTTGTATATTTATCAATAACTGCTCCTCATGCAGTTTTTCAAAAACTGTCCAAACATGCAACAAATGTTCATCCAAAGTTTTACTAAAAATCAGAATATCATCCAGATAAACTATCACAAAATTTTCCAGGAAGTCATGCAATACCTCATTCATCAGCCTCATAAATGTATTGGGTGCATTAGTCAATCCAAATGGCATAACTAACCACTCATACAAACCCTCTCTAGTTTTAAAGGTTGTCTTCCATTCATCACCCTCTCTAACACGTATCTGATGATATCCGCTCTTCAAATCAATCTTAGTGAAGTATTTAGCTCCACTCAAGCAATCCATTATATCATCCATTTTGGGTAATGGAAAGTGATATTTAATAGTAATTTTATTAATGGCTCGGGAATCAGTGCACATTTGCCATTCGCCATTCTTCTTTGGTGCAAGTACTACTGGCACTACACAAGGGCTCAAACTTGCTCGAATCAAACCCTTCCTCAACAATTCTTGAACTTGTCGGTTCAACTCTTCATTCTCAATAGGAGACATTCTATGTGCTGCCTTGTTGGGTAAGCTAGATCCTGGCATTAAGTCAATCTGATGACTAATCTTCCTCATTGGGGGCAAACCCTCAGGCACATTGTCTGATATAATATTAGGAAATTCTGCTAACAGATGTTCAACTTCTACTGGAATGTTAGTAGTATCTTCTCTTTTTACCATAGGAATTAATGCATAACACATTGAATCCCTCTTTATACCATCCAAATTTTTTTTGCCATCTACTAAATAAATTTTAGCATTATTGCATACCTTTTCCTCAACCTCCTTCAATGGCTTCAGTTTGTGGCGTACTCCATATTTTGTCAGGGAATAGGTATTTGCATGTCCATCATGCACTGCACGTCTATCAAATTGCCATGGTCTTCCAAGCAACAAATTGCAAGCATCCATCGGCAAAATATCACATAGGACCTCATCCTGGTATCTTCCAATTTTGAACTTGACCAAGCATTGTTCACTGACCAATGCTCTATGATCCTTATGCAACCACACAATTCGGTATGGATGTGGGTGCTATCTTCTTTCTAGCTTTAACTTAGCTACCATTTCCTCAGAAACCAAATTATCTGTACTACCATTATCAATAATAATATTACAGATTTTACCTGAACATTTGCACCTCGTGCGAAACAGGATTTTTTACTGATCTGGTTCCTTCTCTTCATTCAACAAAGTTCTCCTTATGATCATCACTTCTTCGGGCTCTGCTTATTTAGAGTGCTCATATTCAACACCATCCTCAGCAACCGCAGCTCTGGCATTACCTTTAGGCCTTCTGTTTGGTTCTTCTTGGTGTTTGGGACACTCATATGATCGATGCCCTTCTTCTTCACAATTAAAATAGGTTCCACAAAATTTGCCTCTGCCATATCCGCGTCCACCTCTTCCTCGTCCCCTTTGATAATCATTGTTCTGATTATGGGGTCTGTAATCATTTTCCTCCTTCTGTTCCTAGCGATTGCTGGTTTCACCAGTCTATTTTTTATCATCATATTTTCCTCCACTGGTTCTTCCACCAGTTCTTCCACCATGACCTCTTCCTCTTTGCTTGCTGTCAAATCTACGGTTCATTTTCTCTTCCACTTTTAGAGCAAACTGGTAAGCATCTTCAATGTTGTTCATTCGAACCAGACTCAATTCTTCTTGCACACTGGTTCTCAACCCATTAATGTAACGGGCTACTCTTTCTTTATTTGCTTCTATATGGCCAATTCTGATAGAAATTTTAAAGAATTCTTCTGTATATTCTTTAACAGATTTGCTGGACTGGCGCAAAATCTGCATTTTTCTCAGCAGATCTAATTCGTAATCTGCTAGAATAAATTGTTGTTTCAGTTTTTCCACCATTCAATCCCACCTAGTGATCTTTTCTTTTCCTCTCTGGTTTCTTTCCAGTTGCACTCCTTTCCACCATATGCTAGCATGGCCTTTCAATTTTGTTCTGGAAAATTTAATTTGATTTGGATCTTCAACTTCCTCATATTCAAAATATTCCTCCATGTCATTAATCCAGTCGATTAATTCTTCTAGATTTAAATTTCCAGAATATGTCGATACATCTAGCTTCGACCTTTTCCCAATCTGAGAAATAGCTTTAATCATTCTCGATTCTGCGACACTCATTACTTCCTCTTCTTCTTCAGACGGGTCTTCAACTCCATCATCATCGTTGTGGTCTTCTCCTCTCGGCTCTACTCCTCTACATAATTCTTCCTGCAATGCCAACACTTGTCTTTGCAATGCTCGAAAGTCTCCTTCAGGAACCACGTTCCTTCTAGCACCACGATTTCTTCGTGGTGACATTTTGTCTCACAGTTTCTTAGAACCCATAACCCTAGACCCTGGTGTGAGCTGCCTCACGTTCGGTGCTCTGCTCACACACTCAGAATCTTGCTGCTCTGATACCACTTGATGGGGAGCCAAGATTTAACAACCAGAGAAAACTCAATTTTATTTAGAGAACATGGAAAGATTACAAAGTATAGAAGGGAAATACAATGCAGTCTCAATCTACGTCTTTCCAGCCTACCAAATCCTTCGAAAAAATCCCCTTTTATAATTTAGGCTTCTTGCTGCAACCGCCATTCGTAACCATCTTAACGGCTTCTGGAACGACCTTAACGGCCTTTGGAACTGCCACTTGGAACTACCTTAACGGATTCTGGAATCGCCACCTGTCGTTCTACAATAGTCCGTGAAAAACTCGTCTTCTCCTTCTTAGCCAGGTCACAAAAATGCGACATGTCATGATTTCGCGACACTTTTCTGCCCTTGGCTCTCCTTCTCCAATGTGTCACGATATCGCGATGTTTTTTTGCTTTTGGTCTTCTTTCTCCAATGTGTCGTGATATCGCGACACTTTTCTGCTTTTGGTCCTCTTTCTCCAATGTGTCACGATATCGCGACACTTCTTCGATTTTTGGCTTTGCTTGCCAAAGTGTCACGATATCGCGACACTTCTTTGGCTTTTGGCTTTGCTTGCCAAAGTGTCATGATATTGTGACACTTCTTTGTCTTTTGGCTTTGTCTGCCAAAGTGTCGCGATATCGCGACACTTCTTTGGCTTTTCGCTTCGGCTACCAAAGTGTCACGATATCGCAACACTTCTGTGGCTTTTGATTTCGACTGCCAAAGTGTCACGATATCGCGATACTTATGTGGCTCTTGGCTTCAACTACCAAAGTGTCACGATATTGCAACACTTCTATGGCTTTTGGCTTCGGCTGCCAAAGTGTCGCGATATCGCGACACTTCTGTGGCTTTTGACTTTGGCTGCCAAAGTGTCGTGATATCGTGACACTTCTGTGGCTTTTGGCTTCGGCTGCCAAAGTGTCGTGATATCGTGACACTTCTGTGGCTTTTGGCTTCGACTGCCAAAGTGTCACGATATTGCGACACTTCTGTGGCTTTTGGCTTTGGCTACCAAAGTGTCGCGATATCGCGACCATTATTTGTGCTTGCCATGGTTCTAAAATATGTCGCGATATTGCGACGACATTTGTGTCACGATATCATGACCATTTTTATACTTAGAAAATTTTGCAAACTTCGAACTTTTATTTTTTGTTTTTCTTTTCGGTGATGCAAGATTTATGTGCTGCCCTGGATGCTCCTGCATCAAAATTACTACAAAGAAAATTTCTACAAAAGAAGAAATATTTTTTGAAGGAAAAATTATTTTTATGGAAGAAATTATAGTAGAAATTTAAATTTCTATAGAAGAAATCCTTCCTACAGTAGACATTACTGCAGAAGAAATTTTTGCAGAAAAAATTCTGCCTATGGATGAAATTTTTTAAAAATAAGAAATTGTAGCAACACCTGTAACCAAACCAGGGTTTATGGGGAAAAAACCCATTGTCTTACCACTAGACCATATTGTTATTGGGAAAAACAACATTGAAGGTTTCTCTGAAAAAATCCTCTATGCTGAATGTTTCTCTAATGAAGAAAAGAATGTGAAAAATAATGGAGAAATTGAAGGGTTACCTTATGTAGACCAATAGTTTACAAATGTTACTACCACCTTGTCTCCATGGATCACCTACAACCAGCTTCCCTCTACATCCCGATCTTCCCATTTATTCCCATATTTGTTGCAAATACCATACTCACTATCTGTTGCTATAAAATTTTAGTCCTACTATGAATTTCCACTATTGTAGATTCCAGCATGGCCTCATTTCTTGAAAGCTCCAGATTCAGCCCTTGCAAGAAGTTGGATAAGGAAGATTCAAATCATGCAAAAATTGCATAAAAAAAAAATTGCATGGGCAGGAAACACATGCATGGCCCCAAGCACATTAAAAAAAATGGTGCCTGAGCCTACCTTTACATGCTACCATACACAACACACAGTTCTCACATGCTACCCACAAATAGCATGCGAGTACACTGTGGATCACAATGCATTTACTTGCAGGCCACGGGTGAGCATGGCACTCACCACACGCTCAAATCCTGCATAAAATATTGCATGTGGGCTCTCACAAGTGGCTACAAATGCATGTGTGCCCTATGCATGGGCGCACATGCTCTATGCATGCATGCCCATGTTTGGAAAACATGGGCGTGTGCCCTCATGTGGGCATAGAACGCTTATGTGTGTTGCGCTCCACGTAGGCCATACCCGATAAAATTGACCATACATAGGCCATTCCCCTATCATGGGGAATTAACATATTAAAATTATTTATTTAAATAAATTAAAATTATTTATTTAAATAAATTAAAATTAATTTATTTATTAATTAAATAAATTAATTCATAATTAAATTAATTAATTTTATTATTTTTATTTGAATTTTTTTGCCACCAAGAGGATCCTATTCATCCATCTACAAATATAGGTGAGTTTATAGTTGTTGGAAATATCTTTTCGAGCTTGAATCATTAGTATCTTCTTTTGGTATTTTGTGGAGACTTGTTCTAACTCATTCTTGGTCTTCTACTCTTTGTATCTAGGAGTGCATTTTCGATCGTACTCGAAACTCTTAAGCTCACTCCCACTTTTTTTTGAAAGCATTGAGGTCCAATGCTTATATGGTTGGGAGGAGTGATGAGGATACTTAGGGTTATTTATTTAACCTAAGTATTTATTATTTATTATTATTATTATGCATTATTATGTGATTTGGCATTGTTTGCCCATGTAGTTTGCATTGTTTAGATATATTAGTTGCACTTTGCCTTCTAATAGTTATTTGTATTAGTTTAGTTTGATTGGTTTCTCCGTATTTAGAATTCTATTTTAGGATGTTGCAACCATCGAAAAACTTGTTATTCCTCTTCATGTATTTATATTGTGCATAATAAAATCATTCAAAATATTGAGTTCTGTATAACCCCTCAATATTTTATTTTATATTTTTCTATATGACGATATTTTATGATTTAATATCAATAGCAAGTTCTGTGTATAACAACCATGCACAAAATGTATCATTCGATCGTTTGTAAGAATTGCCCTTATCCATTGTTTGTAAGGAGAGAAATGGTATAAGCCCACCATCATCCTCCCCCAAAATTGTTATCATCATCCATCCTTTATGAGGAGAGTGTAGACACCTAAAACATGTCATATTGAGGAGACTACCTATATTGACATCTTTTTAGGCCATATAACCCACCTTGAGAAACCCTAGAGCTTAACAATGGTTTTTACCACTCAAATAGGAAGAATTTTCCTTTGCAACCAAGACCATATTACCTCGAGATGACCCCCAATAGTGATCATATCACCTCAATATGACCCATAGTCAAGACCATATCACCTCGAGGTGATCACATCAAAAGTAATTTTCCACCAATGTTCAAGCAGGTACGTGCCAACTAGGCATAATGGTATAACAGAGTTAGTTGCATGACAGTTTTAAAAAACTAATTGGTTACCTTTTATTGATCCTAACTACTTATTGGATTCTTTAGAAATATTTGGACTCCTATTTGGAGGTCCATTTAAAGGTTCTTAGCCTTCATTGAATTTATCACAATTTCATACATTAAAGTGTTATCGAACTGAAGAACTAAAGAGCTCCCATTCTCAAGGCAACAAAGTGCTATCAAAATTCAACCATAAAGTTTCCAAGCATGCCAATGGATCATCTCAAAGGTTTAAGATCAAATTCATACTCCTTGCATCATCCAATATTATTTATTTAGTGTATATTCTACCTCTAATTCATTCCTCATGAGTGCACCAAGAACGTCAACTCATCCACGTATCAACCCAGTGTTGCCTCACATCATCTACAAAGAATTTACTCATTGTTTAGTAGTAATATCACCCATATATGACCCACAAGCATGACTATCACACCTCAATATGGCCCACAAGCAATGTCATACCACACAGATATGGCCTCCCTAGAGATATTTGTTTTTCCTGTTTTCTTGCTTTTACTAGATTTAATAGCATTTTAGTTACTTCTTAGCATAGTTATATTTCATTTTCATGCATCTATTTTTCATATTTTAGTTTTTTTATTGATTTCTTTGCCATTATCATGGGCCTTTATATTTGAAGGCTCTTTATATACTTTTTATGCTATTTGGATTTTCTTGTGTGTAGATTATAGGTCTTTACAATGGAGAAAATGGCATGAATATTCACATCTCATCATCATACATTGTGACAGTCATGAGAAACCTGTCCCTAATCATTTTGTGAGTGTGCAAGAAAGATTATGCAAGATACACCTAGATTACTTTCTTATTATAAATCTTTTTATAGAATTGGTAGTAAATCCCTCAACAGGATCTTATTGTAACCTCTTTTGACGGATAAAATTGATATTAATAAAAAAGGTACCATTATTTCATAACTTGCTTTATCATTATGGTTACATAGTTTTCTATCTAGTTTGTTCTTTATTTCATTGCATATGTGTATGATATTTTTAGCATGCTTTAGTGGTGATCACAGTTGGACCTTGTCCACTTTGTGCATTCACATCACTAATTCTTATTTTCTTGGTGTTTGTGAATTTTAGGTATTGTCGTCTCTTGTAGAGATGGTAAGCAGTCATGGCCATCCGTATATGAGATGACTAGCATATGCAACCGTCCCTCCTAGATACAACCTCAGAGTATAAGGTAGAAATAGTAGAGAAAAAAATCTTCATTAGACTTAGGCTATCATAGTAATATACTCTATCTTTCTTTCCTATTTTTAGTAATGAAAATTAAATTTTTCATGCTTAGGTAAAGGAATTACAAAGGATTTTTTAGCTTTAAAATATTTTATCTATTATCGTCCCTAGGTCAGATGACCTTTGTCTATGGCACTCCCTATACTAGATGGTCCCTGTTCCTAACCATATCTATGTTTTATGATCTCTTCTACAAATCATCCCTTGTAGAGATGACCTTTGTTTGAATTATTTTTAATCTGATTTCTTGTTGCCTGGACACAAGCTACTCATGTAGGGTTCTATATCTAATAGGTTTATAAAAATAAAAATGTTAATTTATTTAGAAATATAAATTTGAAACATTATTTTATGCATTAGTGAAATATCATGGAATGCTTCTTGCTTTTATTTATTTTTTCATAAAATAAAAGGAACCCCACACACCACATTTGACTTTAACATTAATGAGTTGGACTTCATCCCCAACCGTTAATCAAGACTAGTGATGATGGGTTTCATCTCCATCCATTGGCTCACACCCTAAAAACCTAGTGGCCAAAAGCCAGTGGATTTCTAGAATTCATTACCATAAGGTCCCCTACTCTTGGGTGCACCCAGAGTGGAAAGGTTAGCAAAGATATTTTACTATGGGGTTCTTTAAAATACTCAGTGGAAATAGTTGTCATTATTGTGCATGCCTTAAATGTGAGGGTTAAAATAAAACGGGGTTTCACTAGCACCAACACATTAGACAATGCAACCCCTTTAAAGGGGTAATTTTTTCCGTTAAGGTTACCTTGAGCCTAAATCCAATAGAAAGTCACTTTTTGTCATTTGGGTTACACACCTCGATAAGGGAGTGTGCTTAAACTAATTTTTAGTATTTTTCTATTCTATTTACCCTTAGTTTTATAGAAATAGAGATTTTTCAACATTAAAACACACAAAATAGTATAGGTATTCACAAAGAAAAATTAAAAGAGATAATTACATTGTATACTTTGTTTGTTTCTTTACTATATATGTAATCAATATCATTGTAACTACATGCAATTGATCTCACTCACTAGCTGATGATGCAAAAAATTTATGAGGCACTAAACATATCTGGTTGAGTCTCGAGGACTTGGTCATTTCCAAATGACATCCTGGTATCCATTGTAATGTTAACACCACCTATAGGGAATCATATCTTCAAGATATCCCAATCTAGGAGGTATTTTTTATATCCTTGAGATGATCAAGAAGATGATCTTCTTGGTCAAATTCGATCCTGTACCACTACTAGATATAACCTACCCATCGAGGGGCCCAATGTGGCAATGTCATGGATTCACATCCTGACCCAATCCATACACCATTCTAAGTTTGAGCAATATTATATGTCAATGACTAGTGTATATGAGTGGGGTACACTGCTTGATAGACCATGTATGAGCCAAAAATTCTCTCACCTAGATAGATACGACCCTCATTGTCAAGTTAATAACATAGTCTCATCCGCTCACCTTTATCTTGAATATGAGGAAGAGGAAGGCTCAAGCCATCATTTTTTTTACCATGGATATTGTTACATGCATGAACATTGTGCCTATGCACCCTCTCAATATGAATACTTAACCTTCAAACATGAACACCAAGTTAATATAGATTTCCTTTATCAGGAAAAATGGGTAGCCAACCCTATTGGACCCATAGAACAAGCAATTTCCCTTTGCATTTATGCAAAGGATATTAGGCCTTACATGACTCATCCACTATGTAGGCCAAAAAAAAACCAACTATGATTAGATAGGTTATAAAATAATTAATAACACCCAGATCATGCCAAATTATAACAACATAGGGTGCATCAAAAATGGTTGCATCACCAATGTTTGCACAAAAAAATATTACAAAAAGAAGCTCATGAGGAAGTTCCTATGCCTAGTTCCTATAGGTAGAAAATATACTAAAGGCATGTTGCACAACACCATGACCTACCTCCTAGGCCTAATCACCCTCCTCGTGTGCCCACACATAATCATCTGTGTCAATAGTGTCAAAATTGTCAACTTGAGAGTGAGGTCTATGAAGATCTAGAACCAAAATATCAGGACTAGGTGTATCCTGAGACATTTTGTGAGGTCATAGATGATTATTATGTTCAAACATACCATCATAATAGAAACCTTCTACCTCCATCTCTATGAACACCAATACAAGAAAATGAGATAATATCATCTCAATCCTACAAGGTGATCACAGAGTGCATAAAATTGTTGTAAAAAAAAGGGACGAGCTATCAAAAGTCTACATTGCATTTGTTGTGCAACAAACCACTCTATACTTCAGTTCCATATCCTACATATATTGAACATTTTAAAATACCAAGATTGGATAAATTCAAAAGGGATGAGGATGCACAAGAAAAATTGAATAACTTCATGAATCTATGTTTCCAACTTCAAGATGATGATGGCTTATTTCTAAGGAATTTCTTAATAATGCTCTCTAGCCCAACCTTAGAGTGTTACAACAATTTACCAAGGCATAGCATCTGTAGTTTTGAGCAACTCATAAATGCCTTCCTAGAACATTTTTTATTTGGTGTTAATAAGAAAGCTAATTTGACTGACTTGTCTAACCTTAGATAATTTTATGATGAGTCAGTAATAGACTATGGAAATAGGTGGATAAAGGTGATGTCCAAATTGCCTTTCACTTTACCTGTAACAAAACTAACTCAAATTTTCACAAGAAGTTGTTTGAAATAAATTTTACTTCTTCTACAACTGTAACAATATCAAATATTCAAGGAGACTTTGGTGCAAGCCAAGGTCATGAATAAAATTAAAGTCCAATAGGGGTACATTAGACTATGAAATAAGGAGTGGAATAAAAACCCTAGAGGCAACAACACACAAAAAAAATCAAATTTAGTCAATCAAGTTATCTTAAGAATCCCTAAGCCTGAAAAACAAGGAGTGTCCCAACAACCTAATTATCAGGCTCAACCCCCTCCCATGCAATATAACAACCAACATCAATAGAATCAAGCACAAATTTAGTTATGCCACACACCTCACACCTATACTCCATTTCCTAAATATTTGGCATCTTAATTTAATAGATTGTGTGAGGCAAAGGCTATAACCTTATTGAAGATTCACCCCCTAGATCCAAACCATATAAAATCTAAGGGGCATAGATAGGATCCATACTACATACATCATAGATATAATAGCCATGATATCTAATCCTATTATGCATTAAAAAATGTAGTACAAGAAATGCTTGAAAAAATCAATTACAGATTGATAATCCTCTTGACCCCGATAACCAACAAATGGACATCTTCAAAGACTCCTTGCAGGGATGGTCAATATTGTGACAAGAAATTGAACATATGATCAAGTTGTGCTACTTGCAACTCCCATTAAAATTCCTTCTATGACATAGCCCTTGCCCTCTCAAACTCTTGTCCAAGGTGCCCCACCTCACCTGGTGGTAACAATTAGAAGTATGCTTACTCAAATACTACATATGACATCAACTAAAATGTACATCTACAAGTTAATACAACAATCACCAAGACATCGAGAAACTTTGATGGATATTTTAAGATCGGTTGAATTATAGCCCTACAATCGTAATGCTCTGCCACTTTTTTGGGGTATATTCAAACATGTAGGGATCCCATTATAACCTTCTAGGATAATGAGATCAAACTAGTACCTACCAACATAGTTGATCCTCCATTTTACATCATTACATGCATAAATATAATTTCTTATAAGGAGGTGTTGATTGACATGGTTTTCTTCATAAACATCACCACCATAGCTATACTAAACCATATCATTATTCCAGAATAACATGTTGTGGCATCCACCTTCACTTTGTAAGCATTCAATGATACTCTTTGCTTTACAATTGGCACAATAGTCCTTCCTATCCAGGTTGTACTAAAGATGATTCTAGTGTTCTGCTATGTTATAGAAGGTGTGATACAATACAACATATTTCTTGGATGAACCTGGATTAAAAATATGAAGTGTATCTCATCCATACTAAACTAGTGCATCAAATATGTCCATGATGGAAAATTTCATGTAGTCCCTTTGGAATCTAAACCATTAAAATACATTAATCTAGTCAGTAATCCATAAGAATTAGTCTTTTCATCCACACATATGGACATTCAACCTGATGGCTCTATTAAAAATCCATACATTCCTTCAAAACCATCACCTCCATGCACCGATCCATCCACATCATCACCTCTACCTTAGCCCTCATCATTGGCCTCATTTGACATACCTTCCTCATCATTGGGTCCTTTGAGCAAGAAGGAGTTGAAGGTGCCAATAAAGGAAATCCAATCATTCATCCCCATTGTCTCCACAATAGATATTCCAATTCTCATGGAGGAAGAAGAATTATATTCTACAATATATGAACCACCTTACACTGCACCCCCTTCACCTCCATCCTCCCCACCATCTTCATCGCATGTCACAGTCCACTTGGCTAACCCAATCTCATTGATTACTTGGTACAAAATGTCACATTCACACCACTCATTGAGTCCATTCAAGATATGGGTAGACCTCATGTTTCAACTTTATCCATTGGTACCATTGGACCCTTGGGGGTCCCCTCAAATCAAATGAACTTAATTTATGGGGCTTTGATGACTCTATGGATCAATTTCCCATGATAAGACACAATGATGAAACTTTCTCAGGAAACATTGGGTATATGTTAAACCTAGAGTTTGCCTTGCAATACTTTTATTAGTACCACTAGAATGACAATGGCATAGGCCAATATGAGTAGGGTATTCGAACACCCTAACAACAACAATACCAAATTTTGACAGATAAATTTGTCTTAGGATATTTCATACATATGCTAGATAAACTCTTTGTAGTTTTCCTCCAACATTTAACCCTAGGTATTGGGGAGAAAATTTATGAGAATTATTATGCTAACCTAGGATATTTTTACCTATTAGGATATCATCTCCTTATTATGATATTTTCTATCAAACCTTCTGACTCCCTCAAATGAGACATCATAAGATCACAAGGACAAGATAGAACTAGAATACCTTGGTCCTCGTCATGGTCGACAACCTCCTAACTTCATCAATGAGACATCAAATGACTACAAGGATGAGATAGAACTTTCTTACCTTAGTCCTCACAATATGTGATAGCCTCCTAACCTAGTTAGTGGGACACCTAAATAATATGAAGATGAAACCAAACTAGTATATTTAGGTTCTCACCACCTTCAGTGAACTAACAACAAGAGAATAGAATTCAGCCTCATAAACCTAAATGAGCTTTATCATACGGATTTTCCTCTATGATAGCCCACCTGGAGGGACCTTATACCTCCAAAAGATCCAATCATCCTCACTCCTTCTAGGCCTAACCCATTCATCCCACTACCACATCAGCCATATCCAACATATCTAGGACCTCCCATCTATGATAGTCCTTATCCACCTATGAATGGAAATTGTCCATCCATTAATATGGTTTCCATCAACTTGATTGTGCCACTTCACAATCGTACCAACCCCTCGACGGTGAGGCTATTTATTTTGATCATGTCATGTCGCCATCATTTCTTGATTTTTTCCATTGTGAAGAAATGCTACAACCATTTAATTTCTCCCAAGGGCCACTCAAACCTGAAGCAATGTGATTCTATTTTTGAAGAAGTGTTCTCAACACTTTCTTCAAAACCACTTCAGTTTTGACTTCTTCACCAAGATTTTGCATCTTGTTTACAATTGCTTTAACTCTTATGCAAATTTCTCATCTTCATTCATTTTGAGATTCTCAAAATCTCCTTTCAGGATATGAAGCCTTACTTGATTCACTTGATCACTTCCTTGGAAAGCTTATTTCAAGGCTTTCCATGCATATTGGGAAGTTAAACAAGAGGCAATTATTGGGAAGATGATTTTCTCCAATGCAGCTTGGAGATGATAGAGAGCAAAGGAATTGTTATTTTGTGCTTCTTTCTTTGTCTTCTTATCGGTTGCACTCAAAGTCGTCCAATCTGAAGGTTCTATGTAACCTTCCGACTATATCCCATAGTCCCTTGCCTATGAGTAAGATCCTCATTTTTATGGACCAATATTCATAATCAAACCCATTAAATTCTAGAATGAGTAGATTGTTATTGGATACCATATATTTTAGAAATAAACTAGAAACACACTTTTTATTTCTCAATTACAATTAAAGCACTCTGCTTTTTAAAGAAAAAAGTTACAGATTTAAATCAAATCTAACTTGATCTACTCTCTCATAGATATCCTATTCTTCCTAAAGTGGTTATCCTATCACTGGATTGACAAAGTTGTCAACAACTGAATCTTCATCATTAGTAAGAATTATTTCGGGTGAATATGATTTTGGCTCCAATATTTCAACTAAGTCACTATTACTTTGATGAGTATTCTCTGGCTCCTGTGATGCAACTCCTACAAATTTTGAATCTTCAAATTTGCTGTCAAAGGAATTGTCTTCTGAATCTACTTCATATCCTACATCTGGTGCTCTTTGATAGGCAATTACTGCATTTTGTAAATGACTGAATACAATATTCAATTCATACGTTCAAAATTTTTCATCAAAGGATTCGGGGTTTTCTCTTACTAAAAGAGAACAAAGGGCATGATAGCATCCGGTTGACCTTATCATGAATGAGTACAAGAATATTCCCCTGAAGATGCAAAAATATTCCCCCTTAAAGCCTCTCAGGCTATTACAATAATTTCCTCTTAGGAAATGTCCTTCCTTTTAAGATGTAAAAATATTTCATCTTAAAGTTTCTGAGGCGAATACAATAATTTCCTCTTAGGAATTGTCCTCTTTTTGTTTTAAATATTTCAATACAAAATTTTAATAATTTTAATCAAATTTATATAATAATAAAATATATTATGATAAAAAAATTTAAAAAAATTTAAAACTTTAATTTATTCAATAATATATTAGATTAAAAATAAAATAAGATTAAAAAATAAAAAAAATTCACAAAAAAATAAAAGAAAATATTATTTTTTTTAAGAACAAGCAAAAAATGTTTATTTTAGCCCTGTCAGGCTTTGAAATCATGACCCATCATGAGTCGGGGCCTTAGACTGGCGGTAATTTCCAGTTGGCCCCTATGGTTGATCTGTATAGCACAAGGAATCAAGTCGTATATGAAGCGCTTCAGTGCTACAATTTAAAAAAAAATTGGGATAATTGTCCCACATTGCCCATGTGGGCAATGTTTCACGCTTTAAAAATGTGAATCCACACTAATAATCTCGATTACCTACGGGTAATTGGGAAGCTCCTTTTGTCATAGGTAAGAGAGTCTATTCGTGCGCCACATGTCGATGCCAAAATTTTGATGCCACATCAGCACCTCAGGCTGCGGGCCTACTCCACATCAGCACCTTGGGCTATGGTCCAGATCCATGTCATGTCAGTCAGGGCTCCTCGGGTTCTATGTCAGGGCTAGATCAGATGCCAAGTTAGTCAGGGCTCCTCAGGTTTTGTGCTAGGGGTATATTGGATGCCATGTCAGTCAAGGATCCTCGGGTTCCATGCTAGGGGTAGATAAAATGCCACATTTGTCAAGACTCCTTAGGTTTCATGCTAGGGGGGTTGATCCTCCTCCTCGAGCTTTGTGCTAGCAGGGCTGCTCCTCCTCTTTGGGATGTGTGCCTATAGGGGCTCCTCCTCACCAGTAATATGCCTAATAACCCTAACCCCTAATGTTGCGCTTTGATACCAAATTGACAATTGAAATAGTTTGATTAAATTTATAAAATGAATTTACATGCTTAAATAGTTTAGAAAAGCTAACTGCTAACGAGAAAGGAGGAGAGAGAAGAAAGGGGAGGAGAGGAAAATTTAAAATTTGACTCCTCTCTCTATCACCGCTTGTCGACTACTCCTTACGAACCATCCCCTTGCCAACCATGTAGGTTAAACTCTAACAATGTCATCCTTCTATAGGCAAGGATATCAAGAAGGATGTAGCGTTAATGGGGGATTGCTAGAAATATTAGTAAATGTGTGATTATGAGAGAAGGACAATCCTTGGGGTTCTTCGAACACCTTAGAATTATGCATAAAAAGAGGTGGTAAAACTTCTACATTCTCCTATTGTTCCCTAGGAGATGCAATGGAGGAGTGTGTAGTAACCTTTCTACGTTGTTTTTTAATAGGTTTGACCCTATGGCGATAACTCACTATTGGAAAGGAAATTGAGTGTAGTTGTAGAGTGCATGTTTGGCCATAATGAGTCACTTTGGGAATGTCTACCTCATCCTTACTTGATGCATCGATCACTTCTGGCATATCAACCGTATTGCATTTATCATTGTGATCAGGTGTTTGGGATATTTCTTGCTCATTGTCCTTTTTTTCCACATCTTCCTCCTATTTCTTATCTTTCGTGGTTTCCTCATCTTCCTTACCTTCCTCATTTTTTCCATATTTAGTGCTATCTTCAGGTGTATTTGTCACTATGTCTACCTCAATCGTATTTTCATCATTGGGAGAACTACAAGGAATAGTTGCATCTAAAATATATAGTGCAGGTGTAATACATTGATGATTGCGAATAATTTTCTCATCACAATGATAACAAAGGCATTTTTCTTATCATTCTTTCATTTCTTCAAAATTGATATGTTTAATTGGCAGGGTTGGATTAATTTTGGGGGTTGTGTAAGTGCTTTGTGCCTTTCCATTATGCGTAGGTTTGGGGGTAATGTAAGTGGTTTGAGATTTCTCCATAGGTGGTTTCCCTAATTGACATTGTGTGTTGATTTTGTCTTCGGCTAATTTGGCCAATCCAATGGTCTACATCATGGTATAGGGTTTGAAATTTGTCACCTCTATTTTAATTTCTTCTTTCAATCCTTTGATGAAGCAATATATGAGAAATGCTTCACCCCACCCTGTGTTGTGTTTGGTGATATCCTTAAATAAAATTTCATACTCATGCACGGTAGTGTTTTGATGAAGATATTTGAGCAATTCCCACATGGTTGGGTCCCACATGGCTCTGATACCAAATGGTAAGACCCCAAGGTCTTACTATAAAAATATTAATAAATTAATATAAATTTAATCGTAGTCCACTCAAATGGGGCTCCCTTGTAATCGCTTTACCACTCTAGGGGGTTACCTCCTTAGAATCTATGATTATTCTTCTTCTTCTTCTTGGATCATTTGTATGAATGGCTAACCTAATGTATATATCTACCCTAAAGCTATGTTGGTGAACAGACGTGATGGTTCACGTTATGAAGAGATGTGATAATTCAATTTATGCGTTAATAATATAATAATTAAAGAATTAATAATACTAAATAATACTAACTAATAATGTTAGGATGGAGGATCCTAACAATCTAGCTGACCCTGGGAAAGAGGAAAATCAACTAGACACTAGGCATATGTATGCTAATCCCTTGCATGCAAAGTTTTGAACATGCCAAAGGATTGGGTTGATATTAAACATGCTAAGGGATGGTGAGAGTATGCATCCATCCTTTAAGTGTTATGGACCCTAGAGGATAACCCCAACCATGGTTTGACCATTATGCCAGAATAAGAGAAATTTGAATGAAAAAAGTCAAATCCACAAAATGGCACCTTTACAAGACTTGGCCAATATTATCCACTTGGAAGATTGTCTCTAGAAGTTCAAATTCCCAAAAGTGGTTGATATACCTTGTACTAATTGAATTTTATGTTATTGAATCATTGGGTGAACCTTAATTTTTATGAACATGAAATCTCTTTCTAGGATAAACGATGAACTTAAATAAAAAAAATTACCTTGAAAATTGTTTGGTGTGTTTTTATGTGGTACAACTAAGTGAGTAGACTTGGGTTGTTACACGTGGTATTGTCAAGAAAAGTGGTAGTGATATTGCATTAGACAATGGAATAAATAATACACTTAGGCTTAGATTAGTTCGTAACCAATGGAGCTAATCAAGTCTCTAATAGGTAGTAGTTATAACAATACAAACATTGTTATAACAATACTAACAATAACACTAACTAATGTAATAAGAAATAGCAAAGTAGAAAACTATACGCTAACATCCCCCCTTATTACATTATTAGGGTAATAATATAACTACTAGCTACACTATCATCCCCCCATACAACAATATTTGGGTAAAGTATATAACTGCCCCAATACAGTGAAAAAGAAGAAGATAAATGAAATAATGGTGGCTCATGCTTTGTCTTCGGCTCTGGCTCTGGCTCATGGCTCTGGATCTGGCTCTAAGCATACCTCTAGATTTGTACCTCTAGGTCTATCTCTAGATCTGCCAGTGAATCTGCCTCTGGATCATTGCCTCTAGATATGCTTATAGATCTGCCTCTGGAACTTTGTCTCTGGGTCTATCTTTAGGTCTGTCTCTAGGTCATTATCTCTGGGACTACCACTCGGTCTGTCACTAGATTTGCCTCGGGGTCTACCATAGGTTTTGTTGAGTGGTGTTTTCACCCAATTGTGAAAGCACACTCTCCGATAGGATCTGAGTCCCAAAATCCTCTGCTTGCAAAGAAAATAATTTCTCCAAGGTTCCTGTTATGCTGATATGATGCTGTTCAAATGAAATGCTAGGAATACCTTAGGGTTTGCAAGTGGATGTTAACAAGGGGCACTGTGGTTTATTTAGTTTGAAATTACAGTGGACTCAAAATGAATAATATCTATTCTCCTCTTTAGTTCTGATGGATTTTCAGCTTGTTTATTTGAATACAGTAATTAAACTACAGAAAATAAATTAAGGGTTTAAAAAATAAAGCAAAATAAATGAAAATGAAACTAAACTACAGTCAGAATGCTGTCATCAATTCGATGAAACCGAAGATAATGAGGTTTTCTGCATGCAACCTAACCTAATGAACCTGCAAATTCGCACAATCCAAATAAATTAGGTGCTGGTTTCTAGGGTTTCTACTGTAATTCCAGATTTAGGCATTCGCATGAAGCAACCAAGCACACTTGCATTAAACTTCACCTAAAAGCCTTAGAAATCTGGAATGAATGATAAAACATTAAATCATGCATGCACAAAATGACTCCTTCTTTCTCATCAATGAGATGCCAACTTTCTATATTTCTGTATTTGAATGATATGTCAATTACATTTACAGAATGTTCCAGGTTTTACAAATCCAGAACAAATGAAGGAAATTGCCCAAGTGCAGGCCCAGAATGGCATGAAGCCCTTGTCTCTGCAACTCTGCAAGCAGCAATTTCCAACCCCTCTTTCAATCCGCGCTCTTGACTTTATAATCACTGAAATGGCTCTTCGATTCTCCCTGTGTCGCTTCGTTTCACCTTCCTGCATTTGACCTTTCAAATTCTTGCCTTTTCCTTGCTTTTGATTAATGCTCGATTCTGAAATGCTCGAAATCCACCGCTGCATGTAACGCCTCTGCAATACTGACACCTGTAAGCCACGTGTCCTACATTTTCTGCATCTTCTGTAACGTCTTCCCATGCCAAAACATGACAAAATAGCATGCAACCTGCTCACCTTTCTGGCCGCAAAAACGCGACATGTCACGAAATCGTGACATGTCGCGATATCGCGACGCTTTCCTCGTTCGTACGCCTCCGGCCATTTTTGTCGCGATATCGCGACGTTTTTCACCTTCGGACCTTCATGCCGCTTTCTGTCGTGATATCGCGACGTTTTTCACCTTCGAACCTTCATGCCACCTCATGATTTACGTACACATTTTCGTTGTACCCTTAGGCCACACCCTGTCGCGAAATCGTGACGCTTCTCTGGCACCTTTGTTGCATGTTGTCATGATTTCGTGACATTTTTCCCTTTCGTACGCTTGAGCTTCAACGATTTCCGACGCTTTCTCTGCGTACTACTATCCGAAATCGCGACCATTCTCTCTTTCGGACCTTCTTCGCAATCGGATTTCGCTACCGTTTTCTCCCTTCTCCCTCGATTTCGCGATGCCTTTTCGCTTCATTCCCCTTTTGCTTTCTGTCACGATTTCGTGACCATTTCGCGCATTATGCTTTCGGTTGATCCTGTCATGATTTCGCGACCATTTTGGCCCTTTGCCCTGTTTGACTGGTTCCTGTCGCGATATCGCGACGTTTTCTTGCTTCGTGCTCTTTGACCTCTTTCTGTCGTGATATCGCGACGTTTTTCCGCTTTGTGCCCTTTGACCAGTTTGACCCACGATTTTGCGACGCGTCGCGATATCGCTACGCCTTTCCATTTTGCCTTTCTCTCTCCTACCTGGGCCATGACAGAGCAACATGTCACGATTTCGTGACACTTTTTCGTCTTCATTTTCTCTCTCCTCTTTCTGTCGCGATGGAGCAACATGTCACGAAATCGCTACGCTATTTTCATCCGTACAACTTCTGCAGCAACACGTCACGATTTCGTGACACTTTTTCATTCTGGCAGCGATGGAGCAACATGTCGCGATATCGCGACGTTTTTTCAATTTCGGCAGCGACGGAGCAACATGTCGCGATTTCGTGACACTTTTCCTGTTTTGGGCAGCGATGGCGCGACAGGTCGCGATTTCGTGACATGTCGCGATTTCGCGACACTTTCAACACTTATGCATTTTTTCCTCTTTTCTTCAATTTTAGCATCTGGGTCACCGAGATTCTTCTCTGCAAGCCTACAAAAAGGTGGGTCCCCAATTTTGGGGTGTGTTGTGGATCAACCACAACAAATGGCGACTTTGCTGTCAAATGCTCTTGAGCATTTTAGTAAGAACCCAACCTGAAACATATCACAAACTCGCAAACATATGTTAGCACATAAGCAATATAACAAATGCCCAAAGATCAGAAGTACATGAATCATCAGAATCATCAAGTATTAGCTCAGTGTGTGCAATGAATTTCTTTCCCTATCATTTGAAATTGATCCACACTCCATTATCAGTTTTGCATGAATGCATATGTGGGATGGTGAATGATTTGTGTACCCTAATGAATGTGCTAGGAGATTTTGCTTTCATAAAAGGCATGGTCATTCTTCTATTATTATGTACAAGCATTCAAGATTGCCAAACCCTCTTAGGATCAACTATATGAATTGCTTTATTATATATCCCAAAGTTGGTTATGAGTCCCTACTATCTTGAACCCATGTGCAAGTGAATGTGAAATCAGAACTTTGGGGAATCAGACTCCCAACCAACCGAGATGAGAGTTTAACCCTATCCTTACTATTCTGATTTAGAATTCATTACCTCACTTTGAGCAAAATAATTAAACCAATTATGAAAGAAATGGTCATGCTAGTCTAACCCTCTAGACAATCAGTGGTCTTGTTTTTTAGACAAGACATGATGCCATGCATGGGCATATCTAACCCCACAATCCAAAACTTATCTTCATTTCTTTGGACCTTGGGGATGACTACCCATCCTTTGCCAGAGGACAAGTAGTACGATCCTTACAATCCACTATAAATATGAGATGGGAAAATTTTATTTTTTACTTCTTGGACCTTTGGGATGACTACCCATCCTTGCTAGGGACATGTAGTACGATCCTTCCAATCCAAACTTTAGATGTAGATGGAAAATATTAATTTTGTTGCTTAGACCTTGGGGATGACTACCCATCCTTTGTAGAGGACAAATAGTACGATCCTTACAATCCAAGATTTATTGTGAAATGAGACATAAGAGCTTTGGGGAATTGGATTCTCAACCTAAGCGAGATGAGAATTTATGCCCTATCCTTACTACTCCATGTAGGTCAAATCAAAGCTTTGGGGAATTGGATCCTCAACCTAAGTTCGATGAGGATTTAACCCTATCCTTACTACTCTGATTTTAGGCTTTTAAGCTCTATGGAAGTGGTCAAAACCACTGTTTTAAGGATCATGCTGCATAAATAGGATAGACATGAAATACTTCTTTCGCCCAACCTTTCCTTCCAAGTTAGGTTTTGATCATTTTGCTCAAGATCCTTTTTAATGTATGAGACGTGCTTGGTTCTAGATATCTCAAGACTCAGTTTCCAACCTTAGGATTTACTTACATTTATGTTATAACACAACCCTAAGAGGATTTGACATACTTTAATGACATGTACTTAAGATGCATATGCAACTAAGATGGCATGTATGTGCAAAGCGAGATGTAATACGAATGCATTGTCTCTTGAATTGCAAATGAAAATGAATTGTCATGCAAAACTGATTCTTTCATGCATCACAAAATCAAACAATATAACTTAAGATGTTTGTGTTACTTGTGGAGCTTTTACAAGACAATTCCAATGTTTCATATTCTCCCGATCTAGAACATAAGTTAGCATCTCAAGGCAACTTTTTCATCATCATTTTTTTTTTTTTTTTATAGACAAACAAAACATGTCAAATAAACACACATCTTTAAATTAAAACTTATTCAATCCAAAACCAAACTCGCAATCCCAAAAATGAAAATTTGAAAACACAAACCAAAAACCAAAAACCAAAATTTATATACAAATGTACACTATAATACAAGATGATGCAAAGCTTAGCTTATCACTTTCCTGGATCCCACACATGATTAGAACATTTCAACAAAAATATGACATAATATGCATGCCAAATGTTGTGGGAATCTAAGACCAGACCAAACAATGCAACAAATTTCCACTTGCCATGCTCACCATACCAATTTGATTTAGTTCCAATAATACTCCCATAGGTGAGCATCAAATTACTAGAATGATTAGACAATAAATGATTTTCAATTTTATCATGTCTATTCTTTAAAATATAATCTTCATAATTCCCTCCTTGATTTAGAATTAGGCTATCCTTTTCAAATATGCAATTTTGTAAGTAGTAGCCTATTTCTACAAATTTCTTAGCCAAATCATTTTCCAAATTTGTAGGCCAATCAAATTTGTGTAACAATTTACAAGCATCTAAGATATTTACTAAATTAGGATCATTAAAAGTTTTTATCCTAGATTCAATTAGTAATTGTTGATGAATTTTATTTAACAATTCAAGTGCATCAACTTCTTTTCCATTCATTAAAACCATGTTATTAAAGGTGTGATTAAAAATTATACCTTGTTTTTCATTTACCTTTAATGACATTTCATCATTCAAATTATTTAAATTCAAAATATGGTCATCCTTTTCAATCCTCAAACACTCTTGGTCAAAGTGTATGTCAAGTAATCTGCTTTGATGATCACTTATTTGAGTTGCTTCCAATTGATCCATCTCTTTATCATTTGGTTCTAATTCTTTGTTCACTATCCATGGTATCTCTTCATTTGAATCCTCAAAATCATCATGCAAACTTGCATCCACACTTTCAATGAATTTATATTTTGTCCCCTTTTCAAATCTCGTGAATATGAGATCTTCGTATGATGTAGAAGGTTCAACATCCTGCATATCAAGTAAAATATGAGTTTTATCTATAGGGATGTGAGAAAAGAATGCATTATCATATCTCCCCCAACCATTGTGAAAATTGTCATCCAAATCCATGGAATGAAACTCCATGATATTTGTGACATGATCTTTTGATTCATTCATCCATTCTTTTTCTTCTTTGTCCTTGGCAATAGGATCATTATAATCTTCCAAAATTTGATGAGATTTGAAACCCTCTTCCAAAACATCCTCAAATCGTACAGGAGTTGTAATATCTTCCTTTGAGTAGGCAATTATGTTGTCCTGTATATCAATTGGCACACAAGTTTCATTAGTAGCTTTGGAAAGAGTGAAGTCTTCCCACTTCTTCCAAGCATCATAATAATCATCTTTCAAAATCAAGTGGTGACGTTCAACTATTTCTTCAACATCTTCCAATTCATCAATGTGCTTCTCATCAAATTCATCTTCACCTTCCTTAGATGGTTCAATTATTTCCAAAAGTGGGTTATTTCTTGAATTCAAATTTATAAGGCTATCATTGTCCAAATTAGTAACCCATGATTCATTATCATAATTTGGAGGGTGAAGAATTTCTTGATCTTTAATTTTACACATTTCATCAATAGTATCTTCCAAGAACAAGTGGTGAAATTCTATCATATCTTCAAATTTATTTATTGATTTTCTTTCCATTTCACTTTCAACCACTTCATTCAATTCTATGGTGGGTTCCATCCATTCACATATATCAAACATTGTTGAATTTAGAACCCCTTCATCTAGATAATCATGTATCTCTACATGATCCTCACTAGTGGATGTTGTCTTAGCAATTTGCACCTCCTCGTGGACTACATCCAAGGTGGTCATAAAATTTGGGTATTCAAATTCATCCCCTTGATCATTTACCTTAGATATCATTGGAGTGGAGGGTGCTATGTTTGATGGTTGGTGTAGGTTGGCATCAAAAGAACAATCTCTCATGTGAATATGTTGTGCCTTTTCTTCTTCAAGACCTTGTCGTTCTATCTCTTCTAAGATCTCATGGATTCTCTCTAGGGACAAACCACTCAGTTTTTCCTCAATGAGTGAAGCAAGTGTGGGGTGTATGGCTCCTAGGTATACTTTCATGGCTTCCTCTTCTAATGTGTTAAAATTTTCCCACATTTGGGAGTGCAACTCATGAAATCTTTCATTGAATTGACTCAAGGATTCATTAGACTCTTTACATATGGAGGTAAACTGATTTTTCAATATTTCTAAGTCAGCCTGATTACCAAAATGATTAAGATAGGCTGCTTCTAGTTGTATCCAAGAAGTCCTAACCTCCATGGGTAGTTGGCTATACCAAAAGAATGGTCTATCATCCAAAATGTATGCAAATAACTTACAAGCCACCTCCTCATAGAAAATCTGGAATTGACATAATGCATTCTTGTAGACATGCAGCTTTTGCAAGTATCCTAGTGGTACCTCTTGATTAAAACACCGTAAAAAATCCAATAACATTTTAGGAACATGATATGGTACCACAGGTATAGACAAACCCTTATAATGATCCTCTATTATTAATACCATTCTCTCTCTTAGAGATGTTATTTCAGCTCTCAGGGATACCCTTTGCTCCTCAAGTGTTGCCATTAGTGAACTTAAAATGTAATTTTAGAACCAAATCTGTTGAATATTCAACTTGCAATATAAAACAAAAATCAAGTTAGCATCAACTAAGAGATGTATTCATTAAAATCAAATGAAAAGTAATTGCATGAGACCAAAATTCTGAAAAATTAAATCAAATCACTTTAATTCTGTATGAACAATCAGAAAAATATACAGCATACCTGAATTGCTTAAAATAGAACAGGTAAATAAATTCAGACCGTCCTTTTTACAATCCGTTGAATGTTAGAGGACTAATGCATACAAAAATTTAAAATTATATTACACTAAAAATAAACCCGTACGGCCCTCCTAGCACCAATCCGTTGAGTGGTGTTAGAGGCCGTATATGCTAATAAAATGGACTTGAAATTTTTAGCAATGTAAAGCTCTTAAACAATTAAAAACCCGTAGCATCTAAAATCATGATAAAATAAACCCTTTTCAGGCCCTCCTTCTAGCGCCAATCTGTTGAGTGGTGTTTTCACCCAATTGTGAAAGCACACTCTCCGGTAGGATCTGAGTCCCAAAATCCTCTGCTTGCAAAGAAAATAATTTCTCCAAGGTTCCTGTTATGCTGATATGATGCTGTTCAAATGAAATGCTAGGAATACCTTAGGGTTTGCAAGTGGATGTTAACAAGGGGCACCGTGGTTTATTTAGTTTAAAATTACAGTGGACTCAAAATGAATAATATCTATTCTCCTCTTTAGTTCTGATGGATTTTCAGCTTGTTTATTTGAATACAAGAATTAAACTGTAGAAAATAAATTAAGGGTTTAAAAAATAAAGCAAAATAAATGAAAATGAAACTAAACTACAGTCATAATGTTGTCATCAATTCGATGAAACCGAAGATAATGAGGTTTTCTGCATGCAACCTAACCTAATGAACCTGCAAATTCGCACAATCCAAATAAATTAGGTGCTGGTTTCTAGGGTTTCTACTGTAATTCCAGATTTAGGCATTCGCATGAAGCAACCAAGCACACTTGCATTAAACTTCACCTAAAAGCCTTAGAAATCTGGAATGAATGATAAAACATTAAATCATGCATGCACAAAATGACTCCTTCTTTCTCATCAATGAGATGCCAACTTTCTATATTTCTGTATTTGAATGATATGTCAATTACATTTACAGAATGTTCCAGGCATAAAAATTCCAGAACAAATGAAGGAAATTGCCCAAGTGCAGGCCCAGAATGGTGTGAAGCCCTTGTCTCTGCAACTCTGCCAGCAGCAATTTCCAACCCCCCTTTCAATCCGCGCTCTTGATTTTATAATCACTGAAATGGCTCTTCGATTCTCCCTGTGTCGCTTCGTTTCACCTTCCTGCATTTGACCTTTCAAATTCTCGCCTTTTCCTTGCTTTTGATTAATGCTCGATTCTGAAACGCTCGAAATCCATCGCTGCATGTAACGCCTCTACAATACTGACACCTGTAAGCCACGTGTCCTACGTTTTCTATGTCTTCTATAACGTCTTCCCGTGCCAAAACATGACAAAATAACATGCAACCTGCTCACCTTTCTGGCCGTGAAAACGTGACATGTCACGAAATCGTGACATGTCACGATATCGCGACGCTTTCCTCGTTCGTACGCCTCCGGCCGTTTCTGTCGTGATATCGCGACGTTTTTCACCTTCGGACCTTCATGCCGCTTTCTGTCGCGATATCGCGACGTTTTTCACCTTCGAACCTTCATGCAAACTGTCATGATTTCGTGACCATTTTCATTTCGTACCCCTTAGGCCGCACCCTGTCATGAAATCGTGACGCTTCTCCTTGCACCTTTGTTGCATGTTGTCACGATTTCGTGACATTTTCCCTTTCGTACGCTTGAGCTTCAACCCGTCACGATTTCGTGACGCTTTTCTCTGTCCGTACTACTTGGAATCGTCGGAAATCGTGACCATTCTCTCCTTCGGACCTTCTTCCCAACTGTCACGGATTTCGCTACCGTTTCTTCCTCCTTCCTTCTTCCAATCCTCTCTCATCACGATTTCGCGATGCCTTTTCGCTTCATTCCCCTTTGCTACTTTCTGTCGCGATTTCGCGACCATTTCTGCGCATTATGCTTTCGGTTGATCCTGTCGCGATTTCGCGACCATTTTGGCCCTTTGCCCTGTTTGACTGGTTCCTGTCGCGATATCGCGACATTTTCTTGCTTCGTGCTCTTTGACCTCTTTCTATCGCGATATCGCGACGTTTTTCCGCTTTGTGCCCTTTGACCAGTTTGACCCACGATTTTGCGACGCGTCGCGATATCGCTACGCCTTTCCATTTTGCCTTTCTCTCTCTTGCCTGGGCCGCGACAGAGCAACATGTCACGATTTCGTGACACTTTTTCGTCTTCATTTTCTCTCTCCTCTTTCTGCCGCGACGGAGCAACATGTCACGAAATCGCTACGCTATTTTCATCCGTACAACTTCTGCAGCAACACGTCGCGATTTCGTGACACTTTTTCATTCTGGCAGCGATGGAGCAACATGTCGCGATATCGCGACGTTTTTTCAATTTCGACAGTGACGGAGCAACATGTCACGATTTCGTGACACTTTTCCTATTTTGGGCAGCGATGGCGCGACAGGTCACGATTTCGCGACATGTCGCGATTTCGCGACACTTTCAACACTCATGCATTTTTTCCTCTTTTCTTCAATTTTAGCATCTGGGTCACCGAGATTCTTCTCTGCAAGCCTGCAAAAAGGTGGGTCCCCAATTTTGGGGTGTGTTGTGGATCAACCACAACAGGTTTTACCTTTTTGGTAGAAGCCATACAATATTTCTTTCATCATGGTCCATTGTGTGAAATCTATCCATCCACAATCAATATGAACCTTGTTGGCCATTTTCATTTTATGCCAACATCGTGAAGAAGAGTGATTAGTACATCCACAAAAATCACAAGGATGTAATCTCCAACACTTAGCTGCAACATGTCCTGCCTTTCCACAGTGACTGCAATAATGCTTTTTAGGAGATGGAGGAGATTTAGGTTTTACAAACATTGAATTACTAGTACTTGCATGTCCAGTATAGCCAAGGCCTTCATTCTTTGCCCTGACATTTAGCATTATAGGAGTTTTAATGCCTTGTTCCTGTTTACCTAATCTCTCACCATTGAATCCCATTTTCTTCATCATTTTGGAACCAAATCCTTTGGTGTGTTTTTCAAAACACCCAATTTCATCATCTTCATCAATGCTTTTAACAATATTGCATTGTCGCTATTGATGAGATTATGGATTTCATTTTTAGAAGGTTCAGTTTTTAAGTCACTAGTGTCATAAGCAAAATCTGCTATTGTGATGAGATCACCTGTGCTACAACTGATATCGACCATCATAGGCATGAGGTCACTTGTATCACAACAAGCATTGGCCATCATGGGCTCAAGGTCACATGTGTCACAACAAGCATTCACCACCATGGGTTGAAGGTCACTTGTGTCACTACAATCATCAACCATTTTGACCTCTGTTTCCTCACTAAAGTCCCTGTAGATTTTATGTTGGGCAATATCAAGAGAAAGCAATGATATTTTAACGTCCAAAATTTTTTGGAAGCGCAAAATGGGTGCTCCAGAAGGCTTTTTCCATTGGTTTGTAAAAAATTACAATATTTGCCTCTTAGGCAGATTAGCACAATATTTGCAAAATTTATCCCTCTTTTTAAGAATAAGGACTTCAAACAAAAATAAGAATTTTGCTATTTATGAAGCCTATAAAGAGGTGTGAGTGGCCTTTTGGAGTGCCCCCCTTTTGTTTTTATTGTAAAAATTTAATAAATTTAATCATATTTCATTAATAATAAAATAAGTTTTTAATAAAATCAATTAATTTTCTAAGAAAATATTGATTTTAATTAAATTTTTTTATTAAATTATTAAAAAAAAGATTAATAAATTAAAAAAAATTACAAAAAAAAAATTATACCTTATGGAGGGGGGTCGACAGGGTTTGATCCCCCGACCTCGTGCTCCCAAGACTTGGCCACCAACCAGCCGAGCTAGCTCCTCGATTGGACCCTTTACTTAAATAGTCCCCGTCAGGCACTTCCTTAGAAGCGGTGTCGATCTGGTGGCGTCGCTCGGGGAGGCTCTGCGTCAACCGCCCGTCACTCCAAAAAAAAACTACTCCACCTTCGGCTAGGCGATCTAATGCTGGGATCCTCAGATGCAATGGAGCTTCTCCTCTCGGGCTGTACTGTGTGATCCATGATGTTGTACTGTGGGACTGTGCACCAAGCCTGATCTCCTATTTTTTTTTAGATGTGCTAAAAATCTCCTGCAAAATCGCCCTGGACACACTGTGCACCAAGCCTGCAAATCTTCACAGCATGTCTTCACCGAAATAAAAAAAATCCCTACATCTTCGATCAGATCATGGAGTCACGCATCAGAGCTGCAATCGATGATTGTTGTTGTGGATCGTCGTCCACCAACAAAATATCTGCAATTCGGGGATTCTCGACTGCTATGCTATGAAATGGTGATCAGAAGAATGGTGTTCAATATCTGCAATGCCCAGGGCTATAGAAAATAGTCTCCTGCAATGCAAAAAATCCTCCATATAACGTAAAAAATTCGTCTGGTGAGGTATTGCAATCAATTATCCCACATGGGACATACGATGCATAGAATGTGCTTTATAAGGGAGAACTCTCCCTTTGATTATCGACCACCTGTTGGTGGTCTACTCTCCCTTAAGCGACATTTTGCCTATCGCTCCACCCACCTCATCCGCCGGTCTTAGTCAAGATGTCAGTAATCTGAGTCTAAGATTGTAGTCTCCAAGGTAGGTTGTCCACTAAGGTTTAGGTCCCCAATTGTCTGCTAGCTTTGGCTAGCATGGCGATCCCCCCCATCGGTTTCATGGTCTATTCCTCATCCAAATCTGAGTTGGTTGTCAAATTCAAGCCAAATCCACTAATATATCAGTGTTTGCAGATCGTCCAATGTATTGAGTCAGCGTCTAGGTTGTCACGTCAGGGTGGGTTCCCAAATGTCTACAAAACTAAACTATCTACACAGCTAGACAAAATTCTAGTCCACTGTTGGTTGAGGGGTTGAGTTGACCTGTAGACTTCTAGTCCACTATTGGTTGAGGGGTCAAGTTGACCTCCTCAGGTATCCGACTCTTAGTTTGACCTCCTCAGGTATCCGGCTCTTAGGCTACTATCGAGCCCAGAGCTTCCAAAGATTTGATACCATGTCAAGCAAAGCGGTAGTGATATTGCATTAGACAATGGAATAAATAATACACTTAGGCTTAGATTAGTTCGTAACCAATGAAGCTAATCAAGTCTCTAATAGGTAGTAGTTATAACAATACAAACATTGTTATAACAATACTAACAATAACACTAACTAATGTAATAAGAAATAGCAAAGTAGAAAACTATACGCTAACAGGTATTAGAGTAAAAGAAATCCTTAAGTTGTAGGATTCTGAATAATGTTTTTTTTAACAAACTTAAAACAATTAGTTAACTTACTTTCCTTTTCCATAGGTCTAACAACACAGATGTTGTGAGGTGGATCTTCAAGAAATACAATGGGAGCTAGGTAAGAAGAAACCACCATAAGACCTCTAAGGGGACCAAGGATATGTGTCAAAAAAGAAGTTCCTCAAAGGGAAATAAGAATGAAACAATTAAATGAACCTCCACCAAATGAAATAAATAGGGAGGAAGGAAATTTAGCAAAAGTAGTACAATTGTTGCAAACTCATGGAGTAGCAAAAAGAGGAAATGGCCCAACAGAAAACTCACATGACCCAACAACAAGAGTTAATAGTCCAACATATGAAATAAATTAAGGAATTAACCAAGGGTAGGAAATATATAGGTAGAATAGAGGGAGCATCCACTAAGCATGTAAGAACTAATAGTGCTAGAGTGAGCATGGAGTTGACCAAAAACATAAAGAAGTTGTGATTTCCAAATTTAATTGGAAGTATTATGGAGACGTAGTGGAAAATTGGTTGAATAAGCTTGAATCATACTTCTCTATGATGGTTTTATCGTCGTAATATTAAACTGTGATGGTTGTCATGAATATGTAGAAGTAGCCATGGATTGGTGGAAGACCTTTAAGATAGGGTAGGGCATTGAAGCTACATATCTCAAATGGGAGGACTTTGCTAAGGATTTTATAAAAAATATTCCTAAGCAGTACTATGTGGAGAAATTTGGGAAATTTACTAACTTGTAGCAAGAATCGATGACAGTCTGAGCCTATCATCAAAAATTTATTCAATTTCCTAAATATGCAACCTAGTATGATAACTATGAAGAGATGAAGGTTCAAAAAAAAATTTGGGACTTCACCCCAAAATTCAAACTATGGTAAATCTGCATAATCTTGAAGACCTTCCTAAAGCTTTTGATTTATATCATTAAGAAGAAGCAAATCAAGAAGATAAAAGAGAATATTTCAACTACCATAAGTTATCTAAAAATTATAAGGATGAACTTAGGAAGCATAAGAGTGCATGATTTATGAAGTGGAAAAAATATCAAACTAAAAATCCTAAAAGAGATGATCAAATCAAGCATGGAAATAAAAATAGAAATAAATTCCAAGGCAATAAGTTTTGAAAGGGATGATAAAGAACACCCTAAAAGGAATGATAGAGACCATCATGTCAGGATAAGGCTAAGGAAGTTGCACCGCAAGGCAGGAATGAGGATAGCAACAAGGGTAGCAAATATGCTCCAAATGGTTGCTATGTTTGTAGAGACCCCCATTTTGCCAACAAGTGCCCCACAAAGCTGATATTTGCTAGAAGACACTAGAAGAGACTACCCATCGAATTTTTTTTAGCAATAGGTAGTCCTATACTTGATGGGCAAGTTACTCATTTTCTATCGAATGCTAAAATTTATGATAAGGATATTCGCATTTTGATTTATAGTGGATCTAGTGGTAGTTTTATTTCCATTAGTTTAGTGAGGAACATACCAGATAGACCTATATTTATCGATAATGGTTTGAAAGTGGAGTATGGGTCAGGGTAGACCTATCTAGTAAACCAATGTTTGTTTGCTTCTTACATTATCTTACCCCAAGGGAGAACCAACTACCATTTGTATGTGGTACCTTTACACATCTTTAACATCATCCTTGGTGTTGATCAATTAAAATACCATATAACCATTTTGAATTTTGAGGATAGATGGTTAGAGGTCATGGATGAATCCAACCAAAGGATTATAATTCATTATGATTGTGGTTTTTTTAAACCACACATGTTGTCAAAAATGCAAGTGAAGAAAGCAATATGGAAGAGGGGAATGATCTATGTGGTTTCTATAGATTTTTTGTTAGATGTTTCTCAAAAATTACTCAAGCTATCATAAACCTTCAAATAAAAGAAAAGGCTTTTAAGTTGATAAAACAGTGTGAGGAAGACTTTCAAACTTTGAAAGAGAGGTTGATGACCGCACCAATTCTAAGGTTACCTAACCATTCCAAGAGGTTTACAATGTGCACTGATGCATCAATTGAAGGATTAGGAGAGGTTTTGACCCAAGATGAAGTAGTCATTTCCTTTGAATAAAGATAACTTAAGGGACATGAGGTAAACTATGCCACTCATGACTTAGAGTTAGTAGTAGTTGTGCATAATCTTAATACTTTGAGACATTATTTTCTTGGAAAACCATTTGAAGTCAATAAAAATCATCATAGTTTATGGTACATTTTATCCAACCCTTGTTGAATTCTAGACAACATTTATGGATGGCGTTTTTGGTAGAATCTAATTTTAGCATAAAGTATATCAAGGGTAAGGAGAACAAGATTTTTGATACTCTAAGTAGGAGAGGGTGTATTGATGCAATGATAAAATTTCATTATGATTTTATAGATTAGATGATGGAGATGAGTTTTGTTAGAATTGTAAAACTCAAATCAAACAAGAACCTAGAAAATATACATGATTTGTATATAGAGATGATATGTTTTACTATCAAAATAGATTGGTTTTTAAATATGGGTGGATTGAGAGAAACCATACTAAACGAGTCACATAATACTTCTTATTTTGGGCATCCAAGAGGAGCGAAGATGCGCGAGAGTTTGAGGAAGGTCTATTATTGGCTAGGAATGAAAAAAAACATTAACGATTATGTGGCTAGGTGTTTGGAATATTAGAAAGTCAAAGTGAAACATCTGCACCTAGCAGGTTGTTTGCACCCACACGACATATCTACGTATAAATGAAAAGTGGTATCGATGGACTTTGTGGTCGGATTACTTAAAAAATATTTAGACATGATGCAATCTTGGTAGTAGTAAATAAATTAACCAAGGTTGCACATTTCATACCTAGGAATATACAGTATGATGGGCTTGCTATAGCAAGTAATATTTCTAGGAAGATAGTGAGATTGCATGGATTTCTAGAAGTTATAATCTTCGATAGAGATTTACATTTTACATAGAATTTTATGCAAGTATTGCATGGAGTTTTGGGTACCAAAATTAATATCAGTTTAGTCTATCACTCTAAGATAGATGGATAAAATGAGAGGGTGAATTAGGTTTTAGAAGATATGCTAAGAATGTATTTTATAAATTAGCATACTAAATGAGAAGATTATCTGTACCTAGTTGAGTTCACATACAATAACAACATCACTAGGTATAACACCATTTGAAGCCTTGTATGGGAAAATATGTAGGACTCCCTTGTCATGGGACAATCTGGAAGATTTGGTAATGATCAGACTATATACTATAAAAGAAATAGAAGATCAGTTAAAAAGAATTCAGCAAAATTTGAAGGAGGTCATAGATCACCAAAAGACCTATGTGAACCTCAAAACAACATCGAGGAAATACTCTATAGGTTATAGAGTGTTCTTAAGGGTGAAACCTACTAAAAGTTCTATAAAATCTTCCAATGTTGACCCTAGATATGTGGATCCATTTAGTAAAATAAGTATTGTTGCCTACAAACTTGCTCTACCACCAAGATGATCAAATATCTATAATACATTCCATGTGTCACTCCTTAGGAAGTACATTTTTGACCCCACTCAAATTTGAAATATTTCCAATTTGTAGATGTTCGACCCACTAAAAATTGAAGTTTGGCCAGTTTGAATACTTGGTCTTAGGACCAAGAACTTGAGGCAAAGGAATATATATCAATTTCGAGTCCAATGGGACCACTACTTGGATAGAAATTCCACATGGAATAATGTGGCTGATATGAGAAAATAGTTTCCATTTTTGTTTGAGTAGATGTGAACAATTTAAACTTTCTATGTGGATTTATGATGTATATGTATATATGTATGGATGTATAACTAGACTACTTAGTAAAGTTACTTTTATGTATGTTTTGGTTTATGCATTGATATATAGTGAATGTGAAATGAAACACTATGTGGATAGGTTGTGTAACCAAGCTTGAATTATTGAATGATTTATAGTTAAATGATAATTTATAGACATGATTAAATGATGTATGATTAGTGAATGAACATGTTTATTGAAGGATATATGAATGGATACAAACAAATGTATTTTATTTGTTAAAATATACAATAAAACACAAAGATTATGTTTATTTTTAATGGCGAATGATGTAATGACCCTCCTCACATGACATTTTATAGCAAATGAATTGATGTTTTATTATTTCCTTTTTATAGAATGTGGTACTTCTGATGGTTGTTGTGTATGCAGGACCAGAAATATGCCTTCAATGGACAAAAGGAGGTCAATGTAAAAGGTAAGAGGGAAGTGATGATTCAACTTGTGAGTACATGGAATGCTCATACAAGACCATATCATATAGAATATTGTGAATGACTACATTGTGTGTGAGTTTTGTTTTGACATTTATGGGAGTTAATTTGGTAATTGAAAATTAATTAATGTTCGCTTTGAGAAGTTTACAAATACAAAAAAATAACAATAATTAATAAATATTATATAAGATAATACAAATAAAATATAAAATAATAAATAATAATTATAATGGTGGTATATCTTTTCTTACACTATTGGATACTCTCTCTGCTTAATGAAAAGTTGTTAGTGGTAGATGTTGGAAGGGGGTAATGCCGTGAAACCTCCATGATTGTCTTAAACCTCCTCCAAGGTTTTATCAAACCATAGAGAGGGAAATATAGGGGGGGAGGAGATGTTATATTTTTTTTATGATTTGCATTAAATTATTTTGATATCCTTATCTATACTCTGCATTGGATTTGGAGGAAAAAAGAAAATAATTTTGGGAGCTTGTTTGTGTGTGCCTAATAATAGAATATGAAACCACTTGGAAAATACAAAATATTTTAGGTTAGATTTTATTATTATCTTAGTGCAAATATCATAATTTTGGATGATTGAATTAGTTGTTTATTTGATTTGGAACCAATTAAAATAAAAAATTTATGCAATTTGAATTGTTGCTTGTGGCAATTGTGTTTGTGTTTGCCATATGCTACTCAATGTGGCTTGCATGTATGTTCATTGTTAAATGGATAATTTTTCAGCCATATATATTAATATTTGCCTTCAATTGTGTTTTGAATTTTACATTTAGAAATGATCTTTTAGAGACAAAAATAATGAAAATAAAATTCTCTTGTAATATTAGAGCTCTTAACTTTCGTGAAATTCCCAATTGTCTGATATATGTATCATTGTAGAAGGAATATACATTAGAAACCCAAAAAATTCTTGTTATTATAGAAAAGGGACTTGCAAATAAAGCTTGAATTCATATGAAGTCAAATTTAGGACTTATGTGAAAACATTCTTTAATGAAAAATTTTCCTCTTCTTGATCATAGGAACTACTCTTATGTTGTGGCAGTGTTGTATTAGTCTATATAGGAACTATGGAGGAAGCGATTGAGGCATAAATTGAAGGTAATTCTAGTCCCAAAAATATCAATGGTAATTAAGGAACTTTTTGGAATACTTTATGAAGATGACTTAATTATGTGGAATCATGACCAAAATCTAAAAGAGGAAAATGTTAATGCTTATTATCTGCATGGTAATAGATAAATGAATAAAATAGTTTCTCTATTTTAACCTAGTTGTAGTGCCTCAAGAAATATATTATCAATTATATTTTATAAGGTAATGCAATGTGGATCCAAACCACAATGTTAAATATTGTAATAACTCTATGTAATGGTGTATTCCCCGCCAATTTAATGGTCATCCATCCTGACTTGGGTGGATCATCCAAATTATCCATAGTTGGATTAAAATATATGGAGTGGAGTGGGATGCATACATAACCTATATGAGGTATGTGAATAAAATATATAGCAACATAAATTAATATCTATTGTAGTAGAAATTTATGTTCCTTGTTTTCTAAATTGTGTTTTGTTTTGCACAATTTTCTCATTTTCTACAAATTCAACAATTGGTATAAGAGATAGTATTGATATTATAAACAAGATCTGAAGCTAAGAGCCAATGTTAAAGATCAAAGTGGTAATTGAAATAGTAGTCCCAAGCACTTGCAAAGTGGCTTAGAAAAAATGTTAGAGCAATGAGTGAGACTCCTAGAATCAAATTGTAGGCTAGTTCAAGAAGGATCCAAAAGCTCATTGGTAGAGCAACCTTAATAGATATAGGTCCTAGATTTAGTTCTTAGTATTTTCATACCTTTAATATAGTATGAGATCCAAATTAATTAAATTTAAGAAGACAAGTGAAGCAGAAACTAATTTGAAGGAGAAATAATAAACAAAAGTATCCTCAAATGAGAAAGAGGGAGTGATGAGAATTGTTGGATGAATATTATGTGTTGTAAAAACAAGGTCCCACACATGAAAGAAGAAAGGGAAATTTTTGATAAAAAACAACAAAGTGAACCTCATAAGTAGTAGTCTACTTTATTACACCTAGTGGTTACAATGACTAGTTATCTATGCAGTCCAGTAGGATGAGAAGATTACCATAAGGACATTTATGGTTTAGTCTTGGAATCAGTTGCACATTGAAGAAGAAAATAAATCCCACATAGAAAAAGAAAAAAAAGTAATGATTAGAATGTTAAAAAATATGTGAATGTGGGTCTTCAATAGGATGTTCAAAAATATGTGAATGTGAATGTATAATAGTGCAGGTTTATATGCAAGAACAAGTTGAAGAAGTTTTGTTCAAGAAATTAAATATTGAAACATTAATCATTAAGGGGGAGAATGAAGAAGTTAATATTTAATGTGTACATGGTAATGGATAAATGAAAAAATTAGTTATTATATTTTAAGGTGGTTACAGTGCATCAAGTAATATATTGCCATTTGTTTCTTGCAAGGCAATACAATATGCATGTTGAACACAACACGAAACATTGTAATAATTTTATATATTGGTGTATTCCACACTGATTGAACTATTCATCCATAATAATTTGGATGGGTCATCCAACTTATGCATAGTTGTGTTAAATTGTATGGAGTGGGGTGAGATGCCAACACAACATATATGAGGTAAATGAATAGAATACATATCAACAAAAAATTATGCATTTTATAGTAGTAATTTGTGTTCCTTTTTTTCCATTTTCTATTTTATTTTGCACAATGTTATCTTTATCTTCAATACAAAAAAAAATTATAGGAAAAATAGTCTTTGAGCATGGCATGTTAATTACGAGTAGAGCATAACACATAAAAAACAAAGAATGTATGAAAAAACTAAATAGGGATACCAAAAATAGAGAAAATATTATTGTTGCAACTTAACTCAAATTTTATTAATTGCTGCACTCAACACATTACATTGAATTTCATCACATTACATTGCAAATAGTCTTGCTTATAGACTCAAAGAATAATCCAATTTTTTTTTTTTGCATTAAGTTGAACAACTAGACAGTTAAGAACTTTATGCAAGTTAAATTATTCTAGAAATTTTCTGGAAATTGTTATAGATTTCTAGAAAATTATATTTTAGAATATTCTAACTAATTCTATAATCAATCTTGTCATTCCAACAATCCCCCTTAAGCTTGATTTCCTTGCTTCCTAGACTTGATGATGCCCAACCTTTCTCTCAAATTTTCAAAACTCTCCTTGGCTAATGGCTTTGTGAGGATGTCAACATACTGATATTTAGTTTTGCAATGTTCAAGATATATTTCACCATTATTGACAAATTATCTTATGAAATGGTATTTTGTATCAATATGCTTGCTTATTTTGTGAAAAACATGATTCTTTGATAGTTCTCTTGCTAAGTTATTATCATAATATTTTTTTGTTGCTCCCTTTTGTTCTTGTTTCAATTCTAACATAATACTTCTCATCCATACAACTTGATATACTACTATTTTTGCTGCTATATACTCTGTTTTAGTTTTTGAAAGAGTAAGAATGGGATATTTTTGGGAAGCCCATGAAACTACACCTAAGCCGAGATGAAATATATATCCGGATGTGTTATTTTTGTCATCAATGTTACCAACAAAATCACTATACATATATCCAATCAATATAAATTTATTTGATGCTGAATACAATATCCCATAATCTCTTGTTCCATTAACATATTTCAAAATCATTTTCATTGCTTTCCAATATGTGTCCTTTGGAGTCTCCATGAATCTTGAAATTAGAATTATTGCATGCACAATATCAGGCCTTGTTGCTCTCAAATAAATCAAACTATCCACTAGTATTTTATATAATGTTAGATTTATGTTTGTGCCCTTGTCTTATTTAGTTGGTTTGAATCATGTTGCCATAGGTGTAGATTTTGATTTGCAATTTCACATTCTAAAACTCTTAAAAATTTCATTTGCGTACTTTTTTTGACATATAAAAATTTGTTCAATTTTTTGACTTACTTTAATACCCATAGAATATTTCATCAAGTCCAAATCTATCATGTCAAATTCTTTTTTCATGGTTGACTTGAAGGAATAAATTGATAAATTTCTTGTATATATCAAATCATCAACATATATGTATACAATTAAAATCTCACCTCAATAACTTTGCTTGATGTAAAGAGTTGGTTCACTATTGCATCTATTAAATTCATTTTTCAAGAAATATAAATCAATTTGGTTGTACCAATATCTTGGGGCTTGCTTAATACCATTTAAAGCTTTATTTTATCTCTAAAATCTATGATCATAACGTAAAATCTAATAACCTGGTGTCTACTGCTCATATACTTCTTCTTGTAATATCCCATTTTAAAAAATTGAATTGACATCCATTTGGAAAACTTTCCACTTGTTCTAGGCTGCTATTGCTAACACAACTACTATTGTATCTAGTCTAGACACTGGAGAAAAAGTCTCATTATAATCAATCCCATATTTTTGTGAGAATACCTTTGCAACTAACTTTACTTTGTGCTTCACAATATTTCCATCAACATCAAAATTGGTCTTATAAACCCATTTTACAACAATTACATCTTTCCCCACTGGTAGATTTACTAATTCCTAGATTTGATTTCATTCTATTGCTTCAATTTCTTCATTCGTTACCTTTTGCCAATTTTTTTTCTTAATTGCTTCTTTAAAACATACTGGATCAATAGTAGAAAATAATGCAAATTTAGAAATCAAATCATCCTGATTACTTTGAGTCATTTCATAAAATATCCCTAAAACTTTTTGTCTTCTTTGGAGTTTCATCTGAATCTGAATCATCACTAGAGTGATGTCAAGGAGTTGACAAAGATGTTGATATATTTCTACTATAATACTTTGTGAACTAGAATTATTTTTTGGAGCATGAGCTTCAATAGAATTATTTACTCTAAAACTATATGTTGATGCACGAGTAAAAATATCATTTATGGACTCATAATTTATTATTTGTAAAATTTTAAAATATTTTCTAAGCATTTGTAATCTTACCAATTTCACTTTGTTGGTTCCTTGGTATGAGTTTTGTAGAATATACCATGCTTGCTTGGACCTTGTTGTTGTTGCAACCCTTGGAAAATTTGACTCTTCCATTGCTTGCTGGATAAAAAACAATACCTTGGCATCCTTCTTTCTATTCTCCTTTATAATATCCTTCTCTACTTGTGACAGGGCATTATGTGCTACTTGATCTGATATTTCTAGAAATATATTCTCCACTAAATCCCATAGCTCTTGAGAATAAAATAAAGTCTTCATATTGATTCTCCAATAGTCATAGTTATTTCCATTGAATAGTGGAATCTGGGGTTGAGTAATATTGCCGCAATTCACTCCTGCCATTCTACAAATAAACTCAAAAATACCACAACCTAGATTTGATACCAAATTTTGATTAGAGGTAGAGCATAACACAGAAAAATAGAGAATGTATAAAAATAAAACAGGGATACCAAAAATAGAGGAAAATTTATTGTTGCAACTTAAATCAAATTTTATTAATTACCGTATTCAACACATTACATTGCATTGCATCACATTACATTGTAAATGGTATTATTTGTATACTAGAAGAATAATCTAGAAAAAAATAATTGCATTAAGATGGACAGTTGAACAATGAAGAACTCTCCGAAATTTAAAATATCCTGAAACATTTTTTGGAAACTGTTGTAGATTTATGGAAAATTCTATTCAAAAACATTAACCTGTTGTAAATTTTTGGAAAATTATATTCTAGAACATTCTAACTAATTCTAGAATCAATATTATCATTCCAACATGGAAATTTGTATATTTTCGATCTATACATGCAACAATTTACCCACAATCCAACTTTTCATCAATCAACGTAGCATGGGTGTAGAATTCAAGGCATTGTTTTTCAGGCAATAGTTCAGAAAAGGATCTCACATGGTGTAAATGGTGATCTAAATGCTACATTTATAAACATATTAACAATAATTGAAATGTTAAATCCATCATTATAATTATATCATTATAATATTTACTTTTCAAGATAAATTTTCAATGTGATTGAAAATTCAAGCAAGAGATGCTAGTGATGATCTAAATGTTAACGAATAATTTACAAGTTTTACTTTCCAAGATAGTTTTTTCTGCTTAAATTTTAATTTTGTTTAGAAGGAATTGTAAATTAAAGAGTAAGCATTTTATAAATGAGAGCGAGTATATTTTTTGTTTAATAGTATAATTTTGTAGTAGGTGAGAGACACGCAAGGAAATTTATTCAATAATAAACGAAGTGGAGTAAATAACACCACCACATAATAATTTTTGGAGACCCTAAGACACACAAGGAGCAATGAAATTTCCTTTGGAAAAATCTACGGAATATAAATTCCATGATTTGAAATTTTGTGAATGCCTTAGCGAAGAAATGATTAGCAAAATTTGAAACTACCCTGGAGCAGAGCAAAATATAACAAGCCAGTTGACGAGCAAAAATTAATAAAAATTTTGTCAACAAAAATTAACAAAGAATGCAAGAATCCACTCAAACCAATTTTTGCTCTTGCTCAAACCTAATTTCATGAGCAAAAATTTGAAAATGCTCGAGCAAAATTTTTTTGGAGTAGATTTTAACAAAGTAAAAGCTCTTACATAAACCAAAACATTTAATTTGAGTTGATTTTTACACCAACTCACACGAAGCAAAAACATACGAAGGAAGTTCTCAATGGAGTTTTACTGGGGTTTAGCTCACAAAAATTTTCAAATAAAATGATTTGGATAGATTTTGATAAGGAAAAAATATTTCTATTTTGAGCAAAAGTGGGCAACCAAGAAATAAAAGGAGAGAAACCCTAACTTTCCAGAGATAAACTATTCAATAGATGAATATCATGCATAAGAAAAACTATACTGAAAATATTATATATATTTCTCAAAATGGAAATACATCCACATACATCTACAACTTAGAAAAAGTTGTAGGTAACACCAATTAAAAGATTTTGAAAACTACAGCTTCAACCTTTGGCTCTCTGGCATTCACCTTCTTCGTCTGCTATTTTTCAACTTCTATTGTCTCTCTAAGTAAAAACAACTGCACATATATATAGCTAGGTATTGGGGGAAAAGTTCACCAGCATTTTGAAATGCATAAAATTAAAAGTATGATTCCTATCCAATCATTGAACAAATGCAACTATCGATAATAAATTTGATCACATCAACATCAGGTGATTACATTAGAAGATATTTTAGAGATCTAGTAGGTGAAATATGATTTAATTTCTAACATATTCCTTTAAATAAGATTTCACAAAAAAATTTGACACAAAGCATTTCCCTCATTTTTTAAAAGTCTTCCTCCTTAAAAGTTTTTGTAAAAATATGTGTTACCTGTTCTTTGGACCTGCAAAACAATAACTCAATTTCTTTATATTTTATCAATTGTCTAATGAAGTGGTAGCATATGTTGATATGCTTGGTCCTCCCATGAAATACCAAATTTTTTGATAGTGCTATGGTGGAATTATTATCACAAAATATGGTTTTTGCCCCTTTCGGTTGATGATTTAGCTCACCCAAAATTCTTCTAAGCTAAACTACTTGGCAAGTGGCTAAAGTTACGGTAACATATTCTTCCTCGATAGTGGATAATACAACAATGGGTTGTTTATTTGATGACCATGAAATTAATTCCAATCCAATATGGAAATCATAATCCAAAGTGCTCTTCCTATCATCTATATTGCTAGCCCAATCGTTGTCTGTGTAGCCAACAAGTTCAAGTTAATCTTTTATTGCATAATAAATTCCATGGATTTTGGTCCCATTAACATAACGTAGAATTATTTTTCCTGACTGCAAGTGAGTGTTGTTTGGGGACTCCATAAATCAGCTAATCAAACTCATTGTAAACATTAAATATGGTCTAGTTGTTATCATACATGAGACTTCCAACTAACCTTTTGTAGAAATTTGGATCAACATTGTTGCTACAATCATGCTTGCTCAATTTTAGGCCTATTACAATTGGTATAATTGTTGGTTTTCTATCCTCCATTTTAAACCTCTTCAAGACATATTTTGTATACTTTCCTTGAGAGATGAAGATACCATCCATATATTGGGTAACTTCAATGCCAAGAAAATATTTCATCAAGCCTAATTCCATCATCTCAAACTCCTTCATGGCATTTGTAAATTGTTCAAATAGCATATTGATATTTCTAGTATAAATCAGATCATCTACATACAAGCAGGCTATTATCATATCGCTCTCTTCATTTGTCTTCATGTAGAGAGTGTGCTCATATGGGAATTTTATGAACCAATTCTCTTGAAAGTAAGTATCATTCCATTTGTACCAAGCTCTGGGTGCTTGCTTCAACCCATACAAGGCTTTCTTCAATTTTAGGACCTTGCATTATTGCCCCTCCAACTCATAATCATATGGTTGGTGAATGTAGACCTCTTCTTCCAACACTTCATTCAAGAAAGTAGGTTTGACATCCATCTAATAAACATTCCATCCTTTTTGGACTACTAGTTCTAAAATCAATCTGACTGTGTCAAGTCTCACTATAGGTTTATACACCTCATGATAGTCGATCCTTGAATTTTGCTTGTAACATTTTACAACTAGTATGGCTTTATGCCTTTCAACTTCACCTTGGGCATTAAAATTACTTTTATATACCCATTTCACTCTAATGGTTATATTTAATGTTGGAATATCCATTAACTCCCAAGTCTGGTTCTTCTCTATGGCTTCTAAATCATCATCCATAGATTTTATTCAATTTCTATTTTGAATTGCTTCTTCAAATGAAATTGGATCACTCTAAAAAATAATGCAAAATCATAATGTTCTTCATCTATTTTAGTTCTAGTTATCTCATATATGTCTTGCAAGATATTTATATTTAATGGTGTCTTCAAGTTGGAGATCCTTCTTGCAAGTGGAGGCAATTATGATGATGAGGTAGTGCTACTACTAGCATCGGTACTACAGTTTGAACCTACAGGTGGAAGCACTTTGTCTCCTTCCAAGTATTTAGACTCAATAATTGTTGGCTCTTGCAGATTAGTCTTGGATTTTTATTTTGAATATTCATATTCTAGGAACTTCACATCTCCTCTTATAATCAACTTATTCGTGATAGGGTTATACAACCTATAAGCCTTTGATTCTTCACTATACCCAATGAAGATACATTTTTTGCTTTGTCATCCAGCTTCTTTATTTTGTCATCTAGAACATATGCATATGCTATGCATCCAAAAATTCTTAAATGAGCAACATTGGGCTTCTAGTTGCTCCAATATTCTTGAGGGATCGTGTCCTTCACACTATTCATGGGACACTTATTCAATAGATAAACTGCACAAGCTAAAAATTCTACCCAAAACTCATGTGGTAATCCTTTTACTTTCAACATGCTCCTAGCCATATTCATTATGGTTATGTTCTTCCTCTCTGCAAAACCATTCTATTGTGGTGTGTATCTTAGTTGTGAAATGCCTTCTAATTCCATTTTATTTGCAAAAATTATGGAATTGATTGAAGATGTACTCACCTCCTCCATCTATTCTGAGAGTATTCACATAATAGCCACCTTTTTTTTCAACCAAAGCTTTGAACTCTTTGAATTTACCAAAAGCTTCTAATTTTTTTTTATTTGATATACCCATGTCCTTTGACTGAAATCATTTATGAAAGTCAAGAAGTAATTGTTGTTGGGAATTGAGCTAGTTTGTAAAGAGTCGCAAATATCTGAATGCACCAACTCCAATGGCTATGAAGTTCTCCAAGACTATCCTATAGAGAATGCATCCCTATGGTACTTTTCGGATAGGAAACATTCACATGATTTATTTGGTTGCTCTATGAGGGGTAATCCCTTCACCATTTTTTTCTTGTGCAGTAGGTTCAGGCCACTAAAACTCAAGTGATCGAATATGAGATGCCACAACCATATAGAATATTTTACAACTGCACTAAATGAAAGCAACAATTTATTTTAAATATGTAGGGGAAACATATTATTCTTTTTCATGGCCACATTTTCTATGAGCCCATTATTTTTTCTTTGATGGTGCATGTTCCATTTTTAATTTGCATAATGTGCCCATTTTTGCACAAGTTTTCCAATGCTCAACAAATTGTGTTTCAATGTAGGCACATAATACACATCAAATGTGCCTTATTTCACCTTGCTTAGTGTGAATTACGATCTTTCCTTTACCCATGACAAGTACCTTACTATTGTTTTCCATATTCATCTTAGATTTGATGGTTTCATTAAACTGTGAGAACATTTCTCTGTTCCTAGACATATGGTTATTGTAACTACTATCAAGATATCAAGTATTCTTCTAGTTCTCTTCATCAGTGTTGTAAGTTAGCATCATAGGCCCACATACATCTCTATTGTCTGCACTATTATTTTTATTTGTATAGTGGGCTTGTTACCTATTTTTCTTGGCCAAATTATTTCTAAAATTATTTTTGTAATGGCTAAATAACATTGGATCTTATATTTATCATACCTCTGATTTGATCTTCCTTTTTTATTTCTATCGTTGACTCTTCCTCTTTCTTGATGGAAGTTAAGACTGGTTTCTCATTCATTGGGATTTTATCGTCCTCCTCTCTTATGGCCTCTTCCACATTTGCCTCTGTTATTTTATCCTCTTCCACATTGAGAACTTGAGGGATTCTTATGGGATTCTTCTCTTCTACTATTGTCTCGAAATGAGACCTATGTCTTAAACGCTTGCTCTAATGAGAACTTATATGACTAGCTTAGCCTTTGCTCATATATTTTTAGAGAACCCATGAGCTCATCTAATGAGAGGGTTGTTAAATCCCTTGATTATTCAATCACTATCACCATTGACTCAAACCTTGTTGGTATCTCCACTATTCTCTAGTTCTCAATATTCTCACCATTCAACCTCATCTGGTTGATGATACCTATAGTGTAGGTAAAAAAGTCACTTATAGACTCTGACTCACTCATCTACACATTTTTAAACTCCCTTCTTAGCATTTGCAACCTCACCAAGTTCACTTTATTGGTGCCTTGGAGGGAGCTAGCTAAGATTTCCCATACCTCCTTTGATTTGGTTGTTACTACAATTCTTAGTATGTTGGTCTTTTGGAATGTTTGCATTATGTAAAATAGTACCTTCTGGTCCTTCTTTCAATGTCCCTTCAACATGTTTGTCTCCACTTCGGAGAGAGCATTCAATGCTACTACATATTTAGGTTCTAGGTAACCATTCTCCACAAGGTTCCATAGCTCTTGAGACTCAAATAATATCTTCATCTTGATGCTCAAGTAATCATAATTCTTGCCATTGAATCATGGGATCTATACAAAGAATTATTACCGAAAGTCATTGCTTCTGAATTATTACCGAAAGCCATTGCTTCTACAACCTTCCACTAATGGTGTTAGCTTTGATACCAATTTCAAAGACGAGTAGTAGAATTTATCTACAAATAGACAAAATGGAATAAATAACACCACTACAGAATAATTTTTGGAGCCCCTAAGACACACAAGGAGCAATGAAATTTCCTTTGTAAAAATCCACGAAATAGAAATTCCATGATTTGAAATTCCGCAAATGCCTTAGCAGAGAACTAAGTAGCAAAATTTGAAATTACCCTAGAGCAGAGCAAAAAATAACAAATCAGTTGATGGGTGGAATTTAATAAAATTTATGTCAGTGGAAATTAACAAAGAGCACAAGAATCCACTCAAACCAATTTTTGTTCCCACACAAACATAATTTTGCGAGAAAAATTTTAAAAATGCTCAAGCAAAATTTTTCTGGAGTAGAATTTAACAAATTAAAATATCTTACTCACATAACTAAAAAAATTACTTTGAGTGGAATTTTACACCAACTCACGCAAAGGAAAAAAAATACAATGAAATTCTCAATGGAGTTTTACTAGGGTTTAGCTCACCAATTTTTTTAAAGAAAGTGGGTTGGGCATATTTTGACAAGGAAGAATTAGTTCTATTTTGAGAAATAGTGGGAAGCCATGAAATAAAAGGAGAGAAACCCTAATTTTGTAGAGATAAAATATTCAACAGATGAATATCACGTAGAAGCAAAAATATGCTAAAAATATTATATATATTTCTCAAAATGGAAATACATCCACATACATATACAAATTTAAAATAGTTACAGGTTACACCAATTAGAATATTTTGAAGACTATATTTTCAACCTTCATCTCTCCGGTATTCACCTTCTTCGTCTACTATTTTTCAACTTCTATTGTCTCTCTATAAATAAAAAAGAAATTGCACATATATATAGTTGGGTGTTGGGGAAAAGTTCACTAGCATTTTGACACCCATTAAATTAAAAGTATGGTGCCTATCCAATCATAAAACAACTAAAACTATCGGTAATAACTTCGATCACATCAACATCAGCTTTTGGCCCTTTTTAAAGGTAAAATACCCACACTCTAAAAAATTATTTACAACAACATTTGAGATTTGTTAGTCTCCCTTAGTGGGCAATAACATTCCCAAGAAATTCTTCACATCATCCTTAGTTTTAGAAAAACACAAAAATTCCTAGGAATAAAAAATAGTTAGTAAAGTGCAATTAGATAGGAAAAAAATTAAAATTCTTTATGGTTTTAAATAAAATCTGGCATGCAATGCTCGAAGCTTTGAAATGTTATGGCTATTGGAATTAATCCAAATTTTCATTTTTGATAATATCTTTTTCTATGTACCTGTCGTAATTCTAAACAATACATACATATGCAATAACTCGTACGCATGGTAATGCTTATAAGTTATAGTTGCTCAAGAAAATAGATAGAAGCTGACATGAAATTCAATATCGGTCTGACATGTTAGATAGACCTTTTTTTCATCCCCTATTTCATATTTTGCTTGAAAAAATTGACCCCTATTTTTCTGAAAAAAAGGGCTTGTTACATAGGAGAAGGAGACAAAAATTGTAATGCTACAACAACAACCGTTATTTCAATAATTTTAATACAAAACTTTTGCCTATGTATTCAGCTATAGGAAGTCTATTTATTTATTTGTTTGCCTTGTTGTTTACCTATTTATTATGTTTTTTTCATCAAGTGCAACAAAGGCGACTCTATTTCAATTATAGAAATTGGTATCAAATCCATATATCCTTCCACAAACAACCCATGTTTGTCCACTTCTTATTCTTTGAAGTGATCAACTTGCAACTTCGACACATCGCCTACAATTGTGAGGTTGAATATGGTAAACAAATGACTCACAAGTAATATTCCTTCAATTATTGGGATCCTCAAAACCCTTGAGAATATTAACTTATTGGATAACAATTTAAATGAACCAATACCTGAATCCCTTGCCAAAAACTTAAAGAAATTGAATCTAGAGAACAATAGTCTGATGAGAGCAGTGTCTACAGCTTTTGCAAGCAACAAAAAGAAAAAAAATAGTCCTAAGACTTTTCAAAAATCCTCATTTAGTATGTCTACAAGGAGAAAATGGGTCCCATAGAGCTAGTAAATCCATTGGTAAAATTTTAATAGTCATTTTGGCAATAGGTGGGGCCATAGCATTGGTTCTCCTGTTATGTTCCAAGGTACTATTTGTTTGCAGAAGGTGTAGAAACAACGAGGTTGTAGAATTCCTCCTTCCTGCAGTACTTGAAGACTTTGCAATACCATGGACTTGATTGTTTTTTTAACCACAACACCATACTCTTTGGCATTGTTTAGTGTCATCACCATGGTAGAAGAGTCCATGCTAAAACAAATTTAAGCCTAGCTAAAACAACCGAGTCTCAAACCGAATAAAATGTTTGTGTAACTCTATTAGGTAAACGAGGAGCATTGGAGCCACATCATTGTAAAGGGGGTGCATTGGAGCCACATCATTTGTTCTCTTGTTATGCACCATGGGACTATTTGTTAGTAGAAGGTGTGGAAAAATTGAGGCTGTATAATTCCTCCTTCCTGTAGTACCTAAAGACTTTGTAGTACCATAGGCTTGATTGGTTTTTTAACTACAACATCATACTTATTGGAATTATTTAGTGTTGTCACCAGGGTAGGACACTCTTTGCTACAACTCTAAGTCTAGCTAAAATAATCAGGACTCAAACTAGATCAAATGTTTGTGCAACTATATTAGGTGAAGGGGTGCATTACTAAAATAAAACAACCATAGGTACTCAAAGTTGAACATTGGCCTTCAACAATAGTCCACTTCAACTTTAAATCCCATATTTCAATAGCAAAAAGTATGAATATTGGAGCATATAAATATAAATTTTATTTGAGTCATAGGATATTTGGGATTTGGTAGAAAATGATAACCTTTAGATGGAATAGTGTATAATGTTATAACTTCCTTCCTTGTATGACCTCTGATAGCAAATGAATTTATGGTTTATTCTTGCCTTTTTCTAGAATGTGGTATTATTGATGGTTGTAGTGTATGTAGGACTAGGAATATACCTTCAGGAGGTCGACAAAAAAGGTAAGAGGGAAGTGATGATTCGACCTATGACTACATGGAAGCTCACACAAGAGTATATCATATAGGACATTGTGTATGACTACATTGTGTGTGAGCTTTATTTTGACATTGTGTTTGAAAGATGTATGCATATTGTCTATGGTGGCAATGAAAGTGACAAGGGCATGGGAGCAAATTTGGTAATTGAAAATTACTTAATGTTTGCTTTGAGAAGTTTTACATAAAAATAACATTAATTAATAAATATTATATAAAATAATAAAAATAAAATATAAAATAATAAATAATAAATATAAAGGTGGCATATATTTTCATACCCTAATGGATATTCTCTCTACTTAATGAAAAGTTGTTAGTGGTGGACGTTGTAAGGGGGTAATGGCGTGAAACCTCCATTATTACCTTCAACCTCCTCCTAGGTATTCTCAAGTGATAAAGAGGAAAATCTAGGGGAGAGGAGATGTTATCTTGTTTTTATGATTTGCATTAAATTATTATGATATCCTTGTCTATACTCTACATTGGATTTTAGGAAAAAAAAAATTATGGGAGCTTTTTGTGTGTGCTTGATATTAGAATACAAAACCACTTGGAAAATACAAAATAGCTCAGGTCAGCTTTGCTTATTCTCTTAGTGAAAATAGCATCATTTTGGGTGATTGAATTAGTTGTTTATTTGGTTTGGAACATTACTTTAAGAAAAAACATCCTGAGAAAACAATTAATATTTAGTAAGGGATTTAATTAGTTACAATTGGATAATTAATAAAAGGACCTCTATAATATTGGGTAAAGGCTTTTGTGGTTTGTAAACCTCTCATAAAAATTTAAACCTTGTGCTTGTATTAGGAAAAGAAAAAAAATACTTTTATAATGATAGGATGATTAATGCTAAGACTTAGAAGAGAGAAATGGAAAAATAATAGGGAAAACCAACCTGATGAATTTAGATTCTATGTTGGACAAGAATAGAACAATCTTGGGTAAGAGTATCATATGTAAACCATTGATTTGTAGCCTTGAGATTTCTTGCAAAATTAATTAAACTATTGCAACCCAAACCTTTATAAGATAACATGAAAAAGTTTAAAATTATACACCCAATGTCAATGAGATGCAGGTAAGCAAACAACGTGACTCAAGAGCAACCATTTTATTACAAGAGTGAGGTTGGATCAAGTGATCCTGTTAGAACTTGTATCGAGGGGCAGTATGGGATGCTTCATCTAGGTCATTTTCTAGGAGTATAGTGATAATTTCCTATACCATTTGACTAATAGAGAGCTAGTATGATGAACAAACTAGTTCTACCATGATGTTTGTTATAGGACAAATGATCGTGAGTCATAATGGACAATCATATCAAGACCAAGGTCAAAGTAATGATATGGATCTAGCTAACCCTAGGAAATAGGGCAATCAACTAGACATTAGGCATATGTATGCTAACTCCTTGTATACAAAATTTTGAACATGCCAATGGATTGGGTTGAGATTCAACATGCTAAGGGATGAGGAGAGTATGCATACACACTTTAGGTGTTATGGGCCCTAGAGGATAACCTCAACCGTGGTTTGACCCTCATGCCAGAATAAGAGAAATTTAAATGAGAAAAGTCAAATCAACAAAATGGCACCTTTACGAGACTTGGCCAATATCATCCACTTCGAAGATTATCTGCAGAAGTTCAAATTCTTAAAATTGGTTGATATTCCTTGTACTAATTGAATTGTATGTTATTGAATCATTGGGTGAACCTTAATTTTTATGAACATGAAATCTCTTTCTAGGATAAATGATGAACTTGAATTAAAAAAATTACCTTGAAAACTTTTTGGTGTGTTTTTATGTGATACAACCAAGTGAGTAGACTTGGGTTGTTACATGTGGTATCAGAGAAAAAAAGATCCTTAAGTTGTAAGACTCTAAATAATGTTTTGTTTCAACAAACTTAAAAGGATTAGTTAACTTACTTTCCTTTGCCATAGGTCTAACAACACAAAAGTTGTGAGGTGGATCTTCAAGAAATACCATTGGAGCTAGGCAAGAAGAAACCACCATAAGACCTCCAAGGGGACCAAGGATAGGTGTCAGAAAATAATGTCCTCAAAGGGAAAGAAGAATGAAAAAATTAAATGAGCCTCCACCAAATGAAACAAAGAGGGGGGAGGAAATTTAGCAAAAGTAGTACAATTGTTGCAAACTCATATGGAAAAAGAGGAAATGGCCAAACAGAAAACTCACATGACCTAACAACAAGAGTTAATAGTCCAAAAAATAAAATTTATTAAGGACTTAACTAGGGGTAGGGAATATATAGGCAGAATAGATGGAGCATCCAATGAGCATGTAAGAACTAGTAGGGCTAGAGTGAGCATGGAGTTGACCAAAAACATAAAAATTGTTGTGATTTATGAATTTAATGGGAAGGATTATGGAGATGCAATGGAAAATTGGCTGAATAAGCCTAAATCATACTTCTCTTTGATGGTTTTATCATCATAATATTAAATTGCAATGGTTGTCATGAATATGTAGTAGTAGCCCTAGATTGGTGGAAGACCTTTAAGAGAGGGTAGGGCATTGAAGCTATAGATCTTAAATGGGAGGACTTTGCTAAGGATTTAAAAAAAATATTCCTAACTAAGCAGTACTATGTGGAGAAATTTGGAAAATTTACTAACTTGCAGCAAGAATCAATGATAGTCTAAGCCTATCATCATACATTTATTCAATTGCTTAAATATGCAACCTAGTATGAGAACTATGAAGAGATGAAGGTTCAAAAGTTCATTTTGGGACTTCACCCCAAAATTCAAAATGTGGTAAATATGCATAATCCTAAAGACCTTCGATAGATTTTGATTTAGCTCATCAAGAAGAAGAAAATCAAGAAGATAAAATGATATATTTCAACTACCAAAAGTTGTATAAAAAATATAAGGATGAACTTAGGAAGCGTAAGAGCGCATGATTTATGAAGTGGAAAAAATATCAGAGTAAAAAACATAAAAGAGACGATCAAAGCAAGCAAAAAATAACTTCCAAGGCAATACGTTTAGAAGGGATGATAAGGGACACCCTAGAAGGAATGATCAAATACCATCAGGTCAGGAGACGAATAAGGAAGTTGGACCACAAGGCAGGAATTAGGATATCAACAATGGTATCAAAGCTCCTCCAAATGGTTGTTATGTTTGTAGAGGCCCCCATTTTACCAATAAGTGCCCAACAAAGCTGATATTTTCTAGAAGACACTCGAAGAGACTACTCACTGGATTTTTTGTAGCAATAGGTAGTCCTGTACATGATGGGTGAGTTACTCCTTTTCTATCTAATGGTAAAATTTATGATAAGTATGTTAGCATTTTCATTGATAGTGGATCTAGTGGTAGTTTTATTTCCATTAGTTTAGTGAGGGACATAATGGAAATACATAGATTTATGGATAATGGTTGGAAAGTGGAGTATGGGTCATGGTAGACCTATCTAGTTAACAAATATTTCTTTTCTCCTCACATTGTCTTACCCCAAGGTAGAAACAATTGGCATTTTTATATGGCACCTTTACACACATTTGACATCATCCTTGGTGTTGATCGATTGAAAGCCCATATAACCCTTTTGAATTTTGAGGATAGATGGTTAGAGGTCATGGATGAATCTAACCAAAGGATTAAATTTATTATTATTGTGGTTCTATTAAACCACACCTGTTGTTAGCAATGCAAGTGAAGAAAGCAATATGGAAGAGGGAATTATCTATGTGGTTAATATGAACAAGAAATAAGAGACTAAAGTTGATTCTGACCTCTTCCAAAAGCATCATGTCTTGAATGAGTTTAAGGATGTATTTCTAGAGGACCTACTAGGTATATCTCCTCAAAGAGAGTTTGAATTTTCTATAGATTTGTTGCCTAGAGTTACACCCATTGCTAGGGAACCATATAGGATGAACTCTATAGAGTTACAAGAACTCAAGATGCAACTTCAGGACTTGCTAGAGAAAGGTCTTATCAATCCTAGTGTGTCATTGTGGGGTGCTCATGTTTTATTTATTAAAAAAAAAGATAAATCCTTAAGAATGTGCATAGACTATCAAATGCTAAAAAAGGTTACCATAAACAATATATATTATTTACCAATAATAGATGACCTTTTTTATTAGTTGAAAGGAGCTACCATCTTCTCAAAAACTGACCTAAGATCAGGTTGCCATCAGTTGAAAATTCAAGAAGAAGACACATCGAAAAATACTTTTAGAATAAGGTATGGACATTATAAATTTATAGTCCTACCTTTTGGGTTGACTAATGCCCTAGCTGAATTCATGAATCTCATGAATAGTATTTTTCAAGAGTATCTAGACTATTTTGTGTTCATGTTCCTTGATGACATACTAATCTAGTCTTGGAACAAGGAGGAGCATAATCAGCATATGATAATTGTACTTGAGATACCTAGGAGAAAACAACTATATGAGAAACTATAAAAATGTGAATTCTATACTCCTTGGGTATAATATCTAGGGTACATAGTCTCTACTAAGGGGATTGCTATCAACCCCAAGAATATTGAGGCAATTATTGACTAGCCTACACCCACAAATGTAACTAAGGTGCTTGTTTTATGGGGTTAGTAGGATACTTCAGACGGTTTGTTAGAGATTTATCAAAAATTACTCAACCTATCACAAACCTTCAAAGAAATGGAAAGGCTTTTAAGTGGATAGAATAGTGTGAGGAAGTCTTTAAAACTTTGAAAGAGAGGTTGATGACCATACCAATTCTAAAGTTACCTAACCCTTACAAGAGGTTTATAGTGCACATTGATGCATCAATTGAAGTATTAGGAGAGGTCTGGACCTCATATGAAGCATTAATTGCCTTTGAATTAAGAAAACTTAAGGGACATATGGTAACCTATGCCACTCATGACTTGGAGTTAGTAGAATTTGTGCATACTCTTCATATTTGGAGATACTATTTGCTTGGAAACCATTTGAAGTCAATAAAAATCATCAGAATTTATGGATTTATTCAACCATTTTTGAATGCCAAACAACTTTGATGGATGTAGTTTTTGGTAGAATATGATTTTAGCATTGAGTATACCAAGGGTAAGGAGAACAAGATTGTTGATACTTTGATTAAGAGAGGGTGTATGGATGCAATGAAAAAATATCATTATGATTTGATAGATTAGATGATGGAAATGCAACAAAAATATGAGTTTTGCTAGAATTGTAAAACTTAAATCAAACAAGAACCTAGAAAAGATACAAGATTTATATATAGATATGATATGTTGTACTATAAGAATAGATTGGTTTTTAAATATGGATGGATTGAGAGAAACGATACTAAAGGAGTCACATAATACTCCTTATTTTGTGCATCCAAGAGGGGTGAAGATGCATGAGAGTTTGAGAAAGGCCTATTATTGTCTAGGAATAAAAAAATATATTAATGATTATGTGGCTAGGTGATTGGAATATTAAAAATTCAAAATCAAACATCTGCACCCAACAAGTTGTTTGTACCCACACGACATTTCTACATAGAAATGGAAAGTGGTATCAATGGACATTGTGGTCATATTACCTAAAAAAATATTTAGACATGATGCAATCTTGGTAGTAGTAGATAAATTAACCAAGGTTGCACATTTCATACTTGGGAATATACAAGATGATGCACCTACTATAGCAAGTAATTTTTCTAGGAAGATAGTGAGATTGCATGGATTTCTAGAAGTTATAATCTCTGATAGAGATTCACATTTTACATTGAAGTTTATGAAAGTGTTACATGAAGTGTTGGGTATAAAAATTAATATCAGTTCAACCTATCACCTTGAGATAGATGGACATATTGAGAAGGTGAATTAGGTTTTAGAAGATATGCAAAGAATGTATTGTATGAATTAGCATACTAAATGGGAAGATTATTTGTACCTAGTTGAGTTTTCATACAATAAAAATTATCATGCATCACTAGGTATGACACCATTTGAAGCCTTGTATGGAAAAAATATGTAGGACTTTGTAACAACCCCAATGCTTGATTATCTTTTTCTTGAAGAATTTGATGTTGCTATGAGTTTTTGGTGTTTGCAGGTGCATGTTTCAATCCGTAGCAGATGACCAGATGAAGCCTAAACCCACCTCCTAGAAGAGATAGTGGTCGGAAGGCATCAGGTAAGGTGGGGATATGATGTCATGCCTATGGCACTATGGCTCATGGGTACATGGAATCCCACTATAAAAATAATCATGTAGGATATTCTGCTTGTACTGCATTTGCATGTTTGCATAAATGAATCTTGAATGCTAGCTAGGAATTAATAATTTGTTTATTATTTGTATTTTATTTTTATTTTAAAATTAACTAAAGATCATATTTAAATTTCTCTATGGAATTAATCTTAAATAATTTAAAAAAAATAATAAATAATAATAATAAATAATATAATAATATATATATACATATATAATATAATAATAAATAAGGATAATAGCTATTATAAGTTTGTATCGTGTTATATAAAAGGTTAATGAATCCACCTTAAGGGAAAATTAATATTGTGGAATATAAATTAAATTATTAATAAATATAATAATATTAAATTGTATTTAAAACTACTCTATGCCTACGAAGGACACTCGTCTATATTATCATTCAAACACGAAGTACCAACGTGTCTTCAGGGAATGGGCCCCATTTCTTTTATAATCAAGGCTTTGAATGGAAAGTGGGTCATTGTTCTCAAGATGGGAGAAAGGTTGTATGAAGAGTGCAGTGTGTTCAGTAGAAGAAGGAAGCTTGGAAGTGTAATCATATTGCTACAGGTGCAAATTATTTGAATATACTATTGGGTGTTCATAGAACGTGTTGCTTAGCTTGGGAATGATAATGTCTGATTGTTGTTTTTGTTTTTTTTTTAAATATGTATATAATTTTGGAGATAATGGGAGTTTGTCTAAATTTTTTCTTTGCATACTCTTAAGAATAGAAAAGTAGGTGCTCTATGCTTAAAATTTGACAATAAGTAACAATTGAAGATAGAATATCATAGATTTTGCTTTAGTAGTTGCATTGGCATGAGTGAGTGAATGCATTAGAATCATAAGAGCCATGCATATGGTTGTGGAAGAGCCAAAAAGAGGTATGAGCAGAGAATAAATCATGCAGTTGGTAAAATCTAGTGGTAGATGGTATGGGCAACATTACCATCAACAAAAAATAGATCCTTATCACCTAGTCCAATGGCCATGAGATGATGGTAGATGGTATGGGTAGTATTACCATCAACAAAAAATAGATCCTTATCACCTAGTCCAATGACCATGAGATGATGGACTCTGGTCAAACCTTGGATGAAGTTCAATGACTAACACTAGTATATCAATGCTAGTTCTAAAGCATTTTGTTAGTGTACCATCATGGGTAAAGAAAAGATTATGAATTCTCATGCTTTGGATAGGGGATTACAACATCCACCCTCTTAGATGTTATGGGCCCTGAAAGGACAACCCCTCGCTAGGATCTACAAAAGGCTTTACAAAGGAGTCAAGATCCTTAATAGTGAACTTTTATGGGAAGTTGGCCAGTCCCAAGCACTTAAGACACCAGCTGCAGAGGTGATTAATCTTGAAGTGTGAAAAATTTATGCCAAGTACTAACATCGAGTTGGGTAAAGCGGTATATTATGTGTCGATTATATATGTATTTTGCAAAATTTTGATTATGTTTTTCACAACCAGATGAGTGGACCTGGATTGTGATAGTTGGTATTAGAGCCTAGGTTGTGAAACCATGGCTAACAATATTTAATAACTATTCTGACATAACTCTTTTGATGCCATATATAGCAAGTACCTCGAGGAGGACTAGTGTTAATCTGTAAGAGGATATTGCAAAAGTTCCAATAGTTGGACTAAGGCAACTCGTAAGAGAGTCTAAAATGATGCAAGATACTGATGTACCATGATAGGTGGTCAAGAAATAAAAAGAGATTGTAGCTACGAGAGCTACTTAGAATTATAATAATATGGCTCGAATGATTCAGCTCATGCAAGATCAATTGAATCAACAATGTGAACAAATGGAAATATAGAAGGCTCAGATGCCTGAGCACATGGATTAGAAGAGGGCACAGATGGCCCAGCAGTAGGAGATAATCACCCAACAACAAAAAATTATTGAGAATTTATCTAAGGGAAAGGAAATCAAAAAAGTAAGCGAGTTTCTAGAAGGTTCCTCAAGAAGGAAAGTGGGTGTAGAACTACAAAAGGAAATTAAGAAGTTGGATATTTCTAAATTTAATGGTAAAGGTGATGGAGATATAAATCTCAATTGACTAAGTGAGGCCAAGGGATATTTTTCAATTCATCCACTTTGCTCTGAATCCAAAATGACATGGGTTGTGGCACACCTAGAAGGTCCAACAAGAGATTGGTGGACCACATATAAGAAAATCACTCAGAAGGAAGCTTCATGTATACAATGGGAAGAATTTTAAAGATAATTCAAGGATCATTTTCTTACACCGTAATTCTATATTAAAAAACATGTTGAGTTCACTAATTTACAATAGGATAATATGACTATAATTGAGTATTATCAGAGGTTTGTGCAACTTTTGAAGTATACCCCAGAATATGATGGTCAAGAAAATTTCAAAGCTCATAAATTTATAATGGGGTTACATCCAAAGTACATTTAACTAGTTGGAGGAAAAGTTCCTCAAACACTATCAGTTGCATATGATGTTGCTTGCTATGAAGAAGTAAGCTAGAAAGAGGCAAGGGCTTACTATCAGCAAGTTGAAAGAGAAAATTCTAGGAAAAGGAGATACCTTGAGAAAAATAGAGGCAGATATTAGTACAAAAAATTTAGAGATGGAGGGTGGTATAGGAATGATAATAAAAACAAGGGAAAATTTTATGGGAATAGAGGGCAAACAGATCAAAGGAACTATCAAGAAAATAAAAACAACAACTGGGAGTAGGGTATAAGTGGTAATCAGAGTAATAAAGGTGACAAACAAAAGAATGATGGACACAATGACTAAGATTGAATGTTACACATCCAAGCTTAGTCATATAGTGGCCTAAGTAGGCCCCCACACACTAATCAATTTTTTCAAGTTTTTGTTGGTGATTTTTAGATTTGATCCAATTTGCGATCAGGATTTACAGGATGTAAATTTATTTAGGATCAATAATCGGATCAAGTAAGTGCTATGACAAGCCTTTTGGGATATTTTCTATGTGTATGTGTTTATTTTCCATTCATTTTCTATTCCAAATTTAAATCACAATAAAAAGAAGTTGTTTGGTTTCATTCCTAGGCATAAAATAAAAAAGACATATAGTTTGTATTTAGGCTAGTTTTTTGCATTCTCTTGGACCTTTGCATTAAAATAAAAAGTTCAATTTCTTGTAAATTTAGGAAACATTATTCATTGAAATAAATAATAATTTCTAGGAATAGCTCCTTGTTTGATTACATTGTTATTTGACTTGCTTTGTTGTTCTTTAATTCTTTCTAGTTTAGATTTTAATAAAAACCAAACTTAGGTGCTTTCTCAATAAACACATCAAAACTTCCATTCGATAATTGGAATGATTCCTTAAACAAATATTAGTGAACCCTTTGATCCTTAAGTCCCCAACTATAGAGAATAATAGCCTCATGGTTGCATCATTTCCCAATGGATATGTCGAGTCTGTGGTGGGTTTTTTTCCATTTGCATATTTGGTGAACCTAACATGAACACCTGCTTGGTGGCCATTAGAATACCTTTCTTTAAATTTTTTTTTTTTTTTAGAAAACAAGACCACCTAACTTTTTTTGTGTATATTAGATTATTGATTAAATATTTAAAAATTCTTACCTTTATTTAATCAAGAGTTAATTAATTCCTAGTTTATAGGTGGAGACTGTCACAAAAGAGACGATAAAAATAGAGGAAGATTTCAGTAAAAACGTAGACAAGATAAAAAGAATTATAGAAATTATTATAATTCCTCTACACATAACTCATATAAGGAATTTACATCTCAAGTTAGGAGTGTATAAGGTAGAAAGAACAAGGCTCACCTTGAAGGATGTTACATATGCACCAAAGCCCATTACACTAATCAATTTCCACATCAAGTAGATAGAAAGAAAGTAGTTGGGAAAGCTACACAAAATATATGCAACAACAGGTAAATCTGCACTCCCTGGTCAAGCTACAAATTTTATTTTAAAAGGAATTATATATGATAAATATGTTCATATTTTAATTGATAGTGGATCCATTGATATTTTTAAATCTCTTAGTTTGATAAGAGACATACCAAAAAGTCTTGGATATATGACAAATGAGAAGAAGGTTGAATATGGGTTAGGATAGACCTATATGGTCAATCAATGTTTTTTTGATCCTCAAATCATCCGGAAAGACTATATGGCACCTATACATAGATCCCTTGCATGCATTTGATATTGTCTTAGGTGTAAAGGGGCTTAGGGTACATAAGACCCTATTGAATTTTGAGGGAATATGGGTAGATTTTATTGATGATACTAAGCAATGAGTCTAACTCCACTATGGTTGAGACTCCCTCAAACCATACTATCTATCTGTTATGCAAGTAAAGAGAGCCTTAACGAAAGATAGTCAACTCTATGTTGTCAAATTTAATAAAAAGGAAGAGATTGAATCTAGTTCGGGTTTGTTTCAACAATATTGAATAAAAATGAAGAGGTTGAATCTAGTTTGGGTCTATTTCAATAATATCCAATGTTAAATGAGTTTAGGGATGTATTTATGAAATATTTTCCAAGACTACCACCCCAAAGTGAGTTTGAATTTTCCATAGAAT